>VZRU01006766.1:192841-214174 GCA_013398155.1 Pedionomus torquatus | reverse complement strand
GGAGGGTTTTTTGGGTAGCTCGATTACTGAAAACATTATGAACTTCAGATTAAGGGAACTGCCTTTGTTTTCCCTAAGAAATTGGTTTTAAAAACAGTGTAGATAAGATCCCATGAGACCTACTGGCTTGACTGCTGGCCAGATTCAACTCTGAGCTGGTATAAATGGAGAGTAACTCAACTGCTGTCCATAATGTCACTGCAAACTCCCTCTCAGGCAGCCGAGATCAAAACCTGCCTTATCCTTCCATGTATCCTTGCAGCTTGATGGACAGAGCAGGGCTGGGCATGCCATGAGATCTGGAGGCAACCCCTTGATGTTTGCAGCAACCATCTTGGACAGAGCCAGCAATGCAGCCCTGCACAGGGACGGTCCTGCTGCTGGGGTCTGGGAGCAAAATGCAAGAGCTCATGACCTATCAGCCAGCAGCCCTGGTCTAAGGTTGCACTTCAGGAGCCAGCAGTCTTGGTCTAAGGTGGCATTAGGGGAGCCAGCTTGCACTGGTGGCTTCAATTTCGGGCTGCTCAGAAGCCACAATTGCTGCACAACAGCATTTTCCAGTTTCTAAATCCCAGCAGGTATTAAATCTCCCCTACCTGGCAGTTGTTGCTAGGCAAGAGGCATCCTGCAAGTGCTCCATCACTGAGGTCAATTAAATGCTATCCTCAAGCAAACTGTTTGAACTGAAGCCTGTGTGAAAACAAAGAGACAAGATCCTTGTTCTCTTCATTAAAGAACAATTTGAGATGTTGATAGAGATGAGCCTTAGTCACGGATTTTAATTTCCTCAAAGTAGAAAGGAGGTTTGGACCATAATTTCTAGGACTAAGCAAGGACACTGAATTTTTAAAGAAAAAGAAAATTCATCTAACAAAATGTACCTAATTTGAAATAGCAACATAGAATGGTCTGCCCACCCCCTCTTCTGTTGCATCCATTTTTTATCTGAAATGAGTGTCAGTGTTGAATGACAGGGTAGTTCATGCCCATGTAAGTGGTAGGGTCGCTAGTTGTACCAAGGGAATGAGGCCCATTTCTGTTCAGACTTGAGATTTACTGCAAGAGAAGGAGAAAGATAGGAAGGTTGCTGATGTCTGAAAGAGAGAGTGAAGCAGAAAAAGCAAAAAAGGGAAAGAAAGCGTCATGGGTAAGCTTAAAGGTAAGAATGTTTTCTCACCAATGATAAATGTGCCAGGAAGGCTGAATTCATTTTAAAAGGTCATTGGAAAAAAAATCAGATGAAAAATGCATTGATAATTGAAATCAAAAGTTTTGTGCATATTATTTCATCCTGGTTTTCTATCAGCTCAACCAACCACCTTCTGGGCAAGCAGGGTTGCAACCTGTAAGGGAGCCTGTCTCAGAGCCAGGACCCCCTGGAGCCCTGCTGCATGCAGCTCCGCACAGCTCCACCAGGCAGACACAGCCACAAAGGAGTCTTGGACTGCCCAAAACATCATGATAAACAGGGAACTGCTTGCCCTGGGGTAGGGGGATTATCCAGGACTCAGCTAAAAAAGATGGAAGTGGGATTGTGGTTGAGGTTTCCCTCATTTCAAATCCCCTGGATTTCCTTTCAGTCCTGCAGGTAGAATTTTATTTTTAAAAATTAACATGTAATGCTAAATTATTTTTTTTAATTTTTGGAGAAATTCCAATTCCAGCATGATAATATAACAGGCTATTCATGCTTCACTGAATGCTAGTGGGCACATGAATTAATTTTTGTCACAAATAGTTTTTTTGTCAGTGAGAAGCATTTTAGGAGCCATTCTGCTTATTCAAGTTCCACGTTGAACTTAATATTTCAGGCAGAAACAGATATTTAGAAAAAGCCAGACCATTTGGCTTTGAAGTTTTGGTGTTTCATTCTGCTGTAGCATTGTAAAGCTAAAGAAAGCAGAGGAAAACACTTGGTGGTGTCAGTCCCTTCACTAGATTGGGCAGTGCTGTGGAAAAATCCACATCTTACTGCTCAGTGATTTAGAAACTGGAACCCATCTGTCCTTCACCCACTGAGCCTGTCACCATCAGGTTATGAAGCTGTTGGTTCAGTGTAACTTCAAGTATTTGAGTGTGCTTTTAAAGAAATGTATTTTGGAACTATAGTATTCACCTCAAAGATGAGGAGGTCCAACTTTGCTCTCCCACATCTAGGGTGCATTTCCCAAATTCTAGGTTTCTGTGAAAGGAGTATCACGACCCCATCAGTCTTCAGTATCCAGAGCAAAAAGAGTGATGCTGTGCCTGGCTATAAATAATTCTGGAAAATTTTAAAGAAACAGGAATGTCACTTTTCCTCTTGTTCCCTCCTAGCTGCATTCCACCTCCTCCTGCTCAGGCTGCAGCAGAAGCTGCTGAAGGCCTCTGTGAAATGCTCTATAAATTATTTTATTTAACCTGAAATACAGTTTCACAGCTTCTTTTGGTGTGAAAAACAATGCTCATTTTTGTGTCAGTCCAAAACTGATATCTCTCGATTGTATTACAATTTTATAGCAATACAGCGCATTTTTTGACTCCCCCCTCAAACAGCTTTCCACCAGGAAGAAAATGAACCCCTTATCCTTCCTTTGATTTCTGTGCAGGCATCCTGCTGACAACAGTAGGCAATCTGCTATTTGTCACAGGATGGTAGCATGTTGAATACCTTTCTCAGCTGCTGAATCTTTTGAAATCTATGTTTTACACCCTCTGGATGTAGCTGACACCCCAACCTAGCACACTGGAGTAATGGGCGGCCTGCAATTGCATCTGCCTTTCCAAAAATGCAAAATATTTTGATTTGTGTGTTTGGTTCTGACTCAAAAAAGAATGGACATTTTTTCTTCGGTCCTCTCTCTCTGAAGGACCTTTCCCAGTTTGCTACAGCTGTCTCAAGTAGAGTAGAAAGCGCTCACAAATTCTTTCAGCCAGGCCCAGTGTCTGCAAAATCACAGCAGCATGGCCAGAGGGCTGTTCTTACAGACTTCCTTCCTCCGCAGCAGTTTCCAAGGCTCTTTCCTCAGTGTTGTGAATGACACGCCATAGGAGACCTTCAGGCTGCTGGAAAAGCCTTACATAGAAGCCAGTATGACATTAGAGCCAGAGTCAAGACATGGTTTGCTCCTATTTCTAAGGCTGCAATCCTGCCCTAGCAGAAGTGACAGACGATGCCCATGAGAGGAGACTGTAGTACACAAAAAAATCCTTGGGTAAGAGAACAAATGTTAATCATGTAAGTTGAAAAAAAACCCACCCCACTGCACAGAGGAAATCACAGGCAACTGATGACATTTCCTGCTACTGCATCTCACTCCCTTTTACTGCTAGATCTTCTCATAAAAAGAGCTGAGCTACTCAGGTAGGTTTGAGATTTGCCAGGGTTTACATCTCTTCTGCTGTGCCAGAGGGGCCAGTGGCAAAGAAGGCTGACAGTGGTTTTATCCAGCTTTAACATAAAGTGGAACAATAGCACTCTGGCAAGGATGCTAAATGGGGGAGTCAAGTTGTCACAGCATATAATTTCTCATTCAGCTTCCTTGTGCTTCCCTTTTTTTTTTTCCTCCCTGGACAAGCTACTTAACTGCAGTCATCTTCAGTTGCCTTATTTTTGTGTTAGAGACAGAAATATCTGTGCTATGTTTCCATGCCTACTCACATTTACAGGATTTGTTCTGAAATCCTGAGCTGAAAAATCAAAGGAATGGCTTGCTAATAACGTGACAGCAAAGCAGTCCACCTCCTGCATCCCTTGTTTTGCCCAGACTCTTATCTCCCAGAAGAACAGTTACTCAAAAAGGGAGGTCAATAAAACCCTACAGACAAGCTAACTGAAAAGTTCGTATTTCTTAGAGTCTATAATGATGTTCAATGACATGAAACTGTTGCCATGGAAACTAGTTTAACAAAGGTGTTATATGTGCTATTTCCAAGGTTCAGACAAGGCTTCTGCCTCTCCCAGGGAAGTTTGTTAGAGGGGATGACTTTTCAATGTCTTCATGGGTCAAAAGCAGCTATCTGAAAATCTGCAGGCCAGTAATTAGATGTTTGCCTGACTTCACTCAGAGAGCACATCCATTGTTCTCAGCTCCTTCATTTTTAAGTATTCAGTATAAATTTAAGATCCCATTAGTTGCAGACTCTTCTAGAAATGCTGGATATGAACATAGCATAAAACTGTACCTACCAAATCAATTTTTTTCCATTGCTTTACTGCAGGTTACTTTAGGACAGAAAAGATATGATTTGGACATTCAAGATGGAGTTCATCACTTTCATTGGATGCTCACAAAACAGAACACTCAGCATCTTTAGGGGTTGATGATGAAACTACTCACCTTGTCAAAAGACGTATTTCTGTGGAGTATGCTTCTGAATTCCATCCAGAGTTTATAGCAGGCAATTTTCTCCTCAGAATATAATTCCTGTTATATTCTAATCCTATTCTAATCTTCACAGAATTATATTAAACAGCATGAAGAGAGAGAGGAGGCCTTTGGCAGTGAAGATGGAGAGATTTGCTTGGGTACTCCAGCGCCAGCAGTGGCTACGAGGTAAGAACAGTGGCAAGACCACCTGTTGTACTAAGCTGAGCGCAGCCCTGTGGGAAGCCTACTGAGGCAGAGATCTGACAAACACCAAGTTGTGTAGGTATGGTACACCCAAGGATGGACTGCCTCGGGAGGGCCAGCCTGCTCAAGACAGCCCTGATGACACAAATTTGAAAGTCTAGAAAGGAAGCCCTGCAAGGAGAAACTGAAGGATGCATGGTTCCTTAGCTAAAGAAAAGAGCGCGGAGGAGGGATGTAGAAACGATCTTCAAATACTTCAGAGTAGCTATAAACAGGATGGGATTATTTGTTGGGGGGAGTGAGGGCGGGTGTCAGAAGAACAAGGAATAACACGCTTAAATTACACACGGCAAAATCTAGATTTGGCTTTAGGGGTGGGATTCATCTAAGCATATGGAGATACCTACCACGTAAATATCCCATCTAGGCTTCATCCATACGAGTGGAAAGAAATAGTCACACAGTCTCATCCTAAAATAGACATCTGAGATAGTGCTCTCAACAACACCTCATGCTTTTCATCCAAAGTAATGCCAACCTGCTTCTTGCACCCAGTGCTTCCAAACTTCTTCTTGCTCTTTCAGCCCTAAACCTTCAAGTTTGTGACTCCGCCATGGATGCAGGACTAGGTGTCAAGGACTGTTAACCCCGCTTAATCCTAGTTTGCCAAGATGAAGAGCAGACCCAGGAGCAGGCTGAACTGCTACATCCAGTTAGCTCTGTGACCACACGCCCGTATTTAGCCGTTGTAGCATATCACCATGAGCACTAATGGCCATGTTAGAGAGACTGCACATTTATGCAGAACATAAATGTCCCTGTTTCCAGCTGTCATGTGCTCCGGGTCACATTTACTATGAATCCTTTCAGGAGGACAAAGAAAAGAAAGGAAGAGGGAACATCACCTTGGTGAGAGACAGGTTTTTGCTTGCAGCCCAAGCTGACTGCACGGCACAAATATCTGTGCGGGATTGTGGTTTTGGAGATGTGAGAATTAGCATGTGATGACCAGGTGTTATATAATGGAAGCAAAATCACGGCTTAGGCTGTCAGAGGGTAATAAATTAAATGACTGCATCACTCAAAACAATGCCTTCCCTTCACCATATTGAGTTCTGTGCCAGAGACACTCCTTTTCTTTTTGATGTAACTCTTTATTCCAATATTACCCATGCAAAAGGCCAGCAGGAAAATTTTCTTCTTTGCAATGAGCTGACGCACACGCATCGTATCTGCTCCTTGTTTCTATTCCTTTGACAGTGACTGTAACAAAAATACGGGGATGCTTGTAAGGGCTAATGGCAAGTAAGAGTGCACATTGGTACATTATTATTGTCTTTAAAGAAAAAAGCAAATTGCAACAGCTGTACCATGAGGAAAGAAAAAAATCTCTCCAGACAGAGCAAATGGAAATGACTGCACTGTGCCCATCTCTGTTCTAAACCACAGAACTCAAAAGGGCTAAAGGTTGGTTTTAATGATCTCTTGATGAAGTGTAATGAAGGATACTTTTACTGCCCAGAAAGTCCAATCCCACAGCACATTGTACTTACAGAAATGCTCTGAACGTTGAGCCATGGATAAGCAACCCTGCCTTTGAGACTCTGGCAAGTTTCTGTATATTTTATCAGACACAATAAATAAATACCAACCAAAGGAACAAAGAAACAGGCAGGGTCAGTACATAGAAATCAGGTCAGGTCACTGGTACTTGTCAAACACGGTAAACATATGTTGCACCACTAGCACAGGCATTAAATCAATACATGAGAAGATGAAATGTTATCAGGAGGCAAGCAGCTATTGGTATCATCTAGTTTAATTGTATTTCTGCACCTCTGTAAGCTATTAGAGGTGAGTAAATATGCCAGCATAAAGGCTTAATGATGACTTACTGTAGTGCTTCAGTAACACTTTTCATCTTCAGAATGCCACCCGTCTGAGACACATAGGTAAATACTAACCCCGCTCTGTAGCTGACTTATTTGTAAGCTATCAGCAGGCAGGTTATGCTGGGGGGCTGCAGAGACTAATTTATAGCTCATCCATGGGGAGTCACTTGGTTTGTCTGCACCTCAGAGTAATTTCATACTGTCACTAGTCCTTCTTCAGCCTGTGGATGGAGATTTCCTTGTCTGCCAGCTCCAGCGACAGGAGAGTAACAGGTAGCTGGCTGCAGAAGGTCCCACCAACCTCCTCTCCTCAGGATTTCATGGCCAGCCCTGGGCTGTTTAGGTCCAGTCTGCCCTAGCTTCTTAGCAATAGCTATGGATAGCCAGCAGCACTTTATTATTACCTTTGGAAAAGCCTTCTCCTACTTGCCAGACACAAAAAAAGATCCTGACCACATACTCCTGTGTGTAAATCCAGAGAAATTATGCTGAAACCACTGGAGTTGTAGCATTAAGGCTAGAGAGGTTACAAAGAAAGTGATTCCTTACCGTTTACATGCAGAGGATCTGATTCTTGCTGTGTTACAAAGAACCAACCAGAGAAGAAAGGCCATTTCATTAAGAAAATAAATGTTTGGTGTGCCTTGTTCTAGAGGCTAAGAGACTGCATAACAAATTATTTATGGCCACTTTTAACATCTTCCCTGGTAGACTAATAGCAAAGTAACACACTTACATCTATCATTTCCTAACTCACTATAGCCAGTTAAAAAGTGGCTCTTTGAAGACAAATAGGCGATATTTTCTGGACCCTGGCTTCTTGGCATAGGTGTTCCTGCTGCCTTGGAAATGGGATGCCGCTGGTGATCAGGGATAGGTGTGCAGGGCCTGTGGGGCAGATGGCACACAGCACAACCAGAGCTGTGGAGCAGGAAGCCGTCAGAAGAGCACAGCAGGGCGCAGCTCAGCTCCCAGTCGTGAAGGAGCCAGCACCGTGCTTTGGTTTGCGGCTCAAGCATGCACATACTGAGG
Source organism: Pedionomus torquatus (assembly GCA_013398155.1). Lineage (NCBI taxonomy): Eukaryota > Metazoa > Chordata > Aves > Charadriiformes > Pedionomidae > Pedionomus > Pedionomus torquatus. The sequence continues at coordinate 206,697 of VZRU01006766.1, read as the reverse complement.
TAATAAAACTGATTTGGGTAAGTCTATTTAGCTGGTATGTACTGAGATGTTAATGGCACTTTATGGCACTCTGTACTAATGGGATGCCTGGTGAATGCACATTTTCATTCCTCTTCTGCTATTTAACTTTCCAGTGAGTCACTTCTGCTCGTCACACAGGCCAGTATCTGATAGCATCATTAGACAGTGTGATTACCTCATAAATCACACTGCTGTTAAAGCAAATCCTCAGCTCCACAGAACACATGGTGTGTTCTACACCTAGTGAATATTTGTATGTCTGTGAATCTCTGCCTTACCGTACCTGAAAGTACAGGTTACATTTGGTCCCATTCTTCTCCAATGTACTTTACCCTAAGAGAAATGTCTCATTTTAGTTGCAGTGCCTACCTAGCCTTTTTGTTTGCTCTTTTTAACTTTGTGAATCACTTACATGCAAAATTAATATCTGTGACGAGTCACAATGAGGTCAAGAAAAACGCTCTGCACTAAAGGAACAGGCCCTCCCATCTTCCAAGTTTCCCATCTGAAAAACTTACTCCAGTCCCGAGAGTTGAGTTAGGTCCAGGGTGCGGTACGGCCAGGAAGCCAGTGGTGAAGGATGTAGTCAGAGATCAAGCAAGATCAGGTGAAGTGGTCAGGAGCAGAGAAGGAGGTCAAAGCTGAGGAATTCAGAGGCAGGAGCAGCATGCAGAGCAAGAGACTGAACTAACAACCAGGAGCAAAATCTGGAGCATAACAGCAGCCCAGAGTCAAGCCAAGCAAAGTTAGGGCATCCCAGCAGCTCCCTGAGGACAGACTGTAGCTCGACTGCCCAGGGCCCTGCTCAGGTCAGGCTCAGAAAGCCTCTGACATTTTGGCTGGTCAAAAGTCTTTGAGGTAAGAGGAGCGGTGAGCCAGCCAGAGACCTCCAGCAAAGCCACACAGCAATGGCACTGCGCCTCTTCCATTGCACTGTGGTCAGCTGGAAGGATGTAGGAGAGCTGAGAAACTCAGTGGAGATGCCAGGAGCAAGCGTGGTGATGCCCCACGCTGGGTGTTCTGCCTTAGGTGTTGACGTGTGCCCACAGCACTTCAGGGTGGGCTTGCTGAAGTTTTTACAAAGAAGTGCTCAGGCGAGCCTTCGCAAAGCCTGGGATAAAGCCCTTCACTGCCTACACCCTCGCAACATCACAGTCAATTTGCTGTGAACACTGTTCACATACCGTGTAGTTCGTCACAAAGGTCTAGCTTTTCTTAATACTGCCTCCAATTATTATTCAAACTCATGCTTTTTAATATCCATCTCATACGTTTTGACATTAATTTTTTGCTTTTTTCAATATGCAGAATGTAATCCAGAAACAACTTTGACCTTTAAGACAAGGCATAGCTTGTTTTTTAAATGCCATTTTCTGTATAATGTACACAAGACTGTAACCTTATTAGATACAATTTCTGGTTATTAATGACGTGAAGCATAAATATCCATACTATTAGCATGCTACCTAAGCTAAATATCTGAGACTATTAGCAAACGCCCTGCTGGATTCAACTACCAGTCATGTAGCTAATCACTCAGACCTTTGGGAACAAGCAAAATTCACATAATGGTGCTACAGCCACAAATAACTTGCAGTATTGGCCAGGAATGGGTTCCTCTGTGAGAACAACAGTGCTAATTGCTTTATCTTGCCTTCATCTTCCAACAGGACTTTGGAGAAAAGAAAATTCAGGATATGCAATGAAATACACAATATACACATTCAAAACTATTGTGCATGGAGTATTCTGATTTGTAGGTCAGTGGAAAGAGGAAAGCATCCAAGTTATGGTGAGGTCTAGAAGCCAAAGTGCCAATGGAAAAAAATTACTTAGGGAAGGAAGTATGACATCCTGAAAATGCAAGAAGCCTGGAGTACTGGAACAGGCAATGTCAACACAAATAGCCTTCAGCCATGAAATCTGGATTCCATTTGCACAGCACCTGACAGTGCAAGCAAATGCAGAAAATCTTACTTGATCGAAACACTATTCAAAAATTCTGGCTGGTTAACTAACAAAATGAAGACTTTGTTTCAGTGACTAACATTTGTTAAACACCCGAGGTAGTCCCTGGGCAACTACCTTCAGCAGTGGAGAAGAGCAAAAGCTGAGAAAGCATGACTGAGCACAGTGAAGTTGGAGTCAGCCAGAGCAGCTCCAAGTGACTCTTTAGACCAGCTCACATACAGGGCGATTTTGCTTTTTCTAAAGGTAGCTCCATGCTAGCACGTGGTAACTCTCACCAAGCAGCCACAAAGAGGAAAGCAGCTTCTCAGCTTTGCTCCAGCTACTTACTCCGTGGACACGTGCGTGAGTGGCGCAGAGGTTAGTGACTGCTGCCCTTGGCCTGCCATCTCTCAGGCATCTCTCATCTTCCTGCCCACCAAAGAGAAGGCTCAGTTTTTCCAGCATAGTGAAGGTTTAACTGGCAAGTACTGCAGTGCTGTGGGGGGAGTTGGGCAGTGGTACTTAAGATGTACGTTCCTGTGCGTCAGAAGTGCTCTGCACATGATCTGTTCTTTCTACGTGTTCTCTGAATCGATCAAACCCTTACGTTCCAGTTCTCTGAACTAACTCAAAATGCTACAGTAATATAGAAACTTAGACCCCGCAATACATCTATTCATTAAACTCATCAATTTCTAACAACCACTAAAGCTTAAATGGAAAACAGAGGGGTTGATACATCCTCCTTTCCTTATGCTTCATCCAGAGTGACTGCTCAGTGCTTTGAACTGATGAGTAAAGATCAATTTCTCAAAATCACTGCCACAAGCATTGATTTCACTCTTTCCTGAAGTCACACTCTGCACTTCACAGGCCACAGTGCAAGGAACCTCCAGCATCCTCTCTTCCTGTGCGAACTACAAGGATTAGCATTGCCTGTAGCAAGTTTTTTGCTGAGCCACTCACATTACATCCTTTCCTAAATAACCACAACTCTAAGCAGGCTGAGCTATGACAGACAGAACAGCAGCTCTGCGAAATAAAGGCAAGAAACTGAAGATGGTCAATGGGAAAGAATGTTTTGGACCTTTTAAACCCTAATATTCAAGACAGGCTTATAGGCAGATGAAGTATGCTGGTATCATTGAGGACCTCAGAGCAGTAGTTTGAAAATACTTCATGTGCATTGTCAAGTATTGGTTTTACCATGAATGTGGGATTGGAAGATATTAGGAAGTAGGTAAGTAACTATTTGCCAAGTAATAGCAGACAACATACGCTTGGGAACTTACTGTGAATGCTTTCTGTTGCTACAGCCAACCTGTAGTCCTCACCCCAAGGATTTTGGTATTTCAAATATATTACAGAAATGTATTAGCTCTTTGAAGTTTTCCAGCTTACAAGCTCTCTGAATATTATTGTTGGAAGGATTTAACTGGCATTTAAAAAAGTTATTTGGTCAGAAACGTCATTAACATTATTCATCATTAAAGGTTCCTCATTATCTTTTTATATGTAACAGAAGAAAGATAGGAACTGGATAGCCATGAAGATATTAAAGATAGTGCAGGTATCTGCTGAATCACACATAATTTGATGAAACTAATAAAGACTTTTTCAAAAAGCGATCCTATTCCTGGCGCTATGGTAAAAGACCTTCCAATCACACAGCCTCGACAGGGTGATTCTCACGGTGATCAGCAGGAGCTACATGCAGAAAAAGCAGCTTTTGGGTTTGTTTTTTTTTTAAAAAAACTGGTTCATTCAGAGCCTGCTTCAGGGGGGCTGTTTTTCTTACACAGGTAAACCCACCAATTTCACTGTGCCCTGCACATGTAGGAAAACGGATTAGCCAGTGTTGTTTTCTTTCTGCACTTTGTGTGTAGGAGGAGAGTAAATCTCTCTGACCCATTCCACCCACGCCACTTCAGTTAGCATTGGGCAGCACCATTATCAATCTTGCCTGCTGAATTCAGGGAACTCAAAATTGTCACAGGCATGAAACATCCCAGGCGTAGGAGGAAAATAAGAGCTGCCTTCTTCTGTCTTAACCCAGCATGGGCTGGTGCCCTTAAGTGTTATGACGGCAATCTCACGGGGACAGAATAGGAGTCTCTGTTTCAGAACTGAAGATAAGTAAGTGACATTTTGGAGGATGAGTTTTGTCACGGGCAATCCACTCTCACACCAGGGTAGCTAGAGCAAAGCCTATGGAATTACATTTTGTATGCACAGGAAAGGGCTGTTCCCAAGGCAGTATCTACAACAATTCCTAGTCAAACTCTGAAAAAAAAACAAAAAAAAAACAACAAACAAACAAAGCAAATCAAAAAGGCCTGCAAAACTCTCAATGTGCACTACAGGCATCAGTACACGGCTCATAGAATGCACAGACACCCCCAGACAGCTCAGTGAAAGCTCTCTTCTGCTCAGAATGGCTTTCAAGCTAAAATCTCACTGACTTCCTGAATTGTGAATGTGGTTTCCCTCAGCTGCCCCACAAGGATCGATGAAGAAGTGATAGCTGTGGAGTGCTCTGCTGGCAGAACCTGCTGTCAGCTGAGGGCAAGGGAAACAAGAGGTCTGCTGGCAGTGGTCATCTCCAGAAACTGTTACCAGTACAGCTGTATTATCTTTGTGAGAAACGGCTGCTTGCATGGGCTTGCTGTAAATTTATTCCCACCATAATTGTGATTCCAGGAGAGAGGGAAAGGTGATATATGGCTGGGGTAGAGTACAGAGGCGAAATGGCCTCTGCCTTTGTGGTCCTAGCCCCGAAATAATCCTACAATTATACAGTGGGTCTTAGGGCACCACGGGAAAACCCCATCTTGGGGAAGGGATGTGGCACTGCAGGGCTGCATCGGACACACTGGGAAGTAAACAGCATGCCTCAAAAGTGGATTTCTCTGGGTTAAGAAAATGATGTGACCCTGCATTGTTAAGTGCTTTACCTGTCCTGGAGGAAATGAAAACATCTCAAGAATTCATAGTAAGTATTGCCTGAAGAAAGTAGTTTCCAGTTTCCATTTAGAAGCAACTACATTGCTGGCATAATTAGGCACAGCTCACATTCCCCAGAGAAAATATGATGAAACACACAGTGCAAGAAAAGAAATGAAATAGCCCCATGATTAAATCTCCATCAGCTACCTCCACACCAATTTTTTTCATATGTTCACCTCCTAGAAAGTATTTCTTACACCTTGGGGGATTCTTTCATATACTTTTGGATTAATGAGAAACTCTTCCAGTAACATTCATCACTTAGTAATGATTTGATTTTAATATATCAGCTCACAGTAGCACCTTTCAAATGGGAAAAGCACATCCAGAGTACAGCCACTGCCTGGCTAAATTGTGGATAAAATTGTGCAGAATACCTTAATTTCACAACATAAGGCTTAAGCAATGCCCTTAAGTGCAGAAAAAAAAAAAAAAACAAACAAACAAAAAACAAAAACACCCAAACAAACAAACAAACAAAAAAAACCCCAAACAACAGAGAAAGAATAAAGCCACGTTTATGTTTTGCATTTTTATTGTGCTTCACATGCTCAAAATGCCATACAGGATTTAGTTCACTAATCCTTTCATTACCAGTACGAGAAGTGTTAAATATTATTTCCTCCACAGCTAGAAAGACACGGACAGGCATGTTGTTTTTCAGAAGACTTGAGCACGCACAGACCCCAGTGTGAGCTGTACATATTGATCGTCTTCAAGAAGCAGGGTGCTGCAGCCAGTTGTCCTGGCCGCTCAGGCAGTGACTAGTGACGCCAGAGTGCTACTAGATCAGCACTTGAAAGATCTGTCAGGACACTCTGCTTGTACCACTTCTCTATCCAGGCGAGGGACTTCAATTTCTGCAGAATCCACGGTCAAATTAAAAAGTTACGGTTTTTACCCTGTAGTTGCACAGCTGATCTGAGTGTAACTTTAAACGCTGATCCACTCCTAGGTGAGATTGTTGCTTCTCTGGCTGTGCAGAGCTTTGCCAAGATGTGAGACAAGTTCCTTTGGTTAGAGCAGAAGGCAGGGTGAGACACATCCTGACATTGCAGTAGAAGATATTTGCAAAGGGTGGCATGTAGAAGCTCCCACAATTCATGAGATATGATTTTGGGGAGGTGCATGACTACAGGCTTTATTCAGAGAAAGGACTTTGAGGAATTAAGGTGGAAGGAAGCTCTTCAAATGGGTCCACTTCTCATTTACTAGAGGAGGACACAGGAACTTAGGGCTCTTGTTCAGTGTCTGGGGCAGAGGTGTGTATGAAGTCCTGTAACCACAGGACTGGTGGGAGAGACAACTTTGCACTTGGGTTTTGCCCTCCACACAAGGTTTCCTGTTCATCTTTGTAGGTGCCACAGACCAAAGGCATGAGACGTACAATCTGAATGGGTAAGAAGCAGAGTGGAAAAGCAAAAGAAACTGATAGCAGAGTTTCCTGGGGCACTTGTTGTTCACTGTTCAGCCTGGAGAAGAGAAAGCTCCCGGAAGACTTTATAGCAGCCTTCCAGTATCTGAAGGGAGCCTACAGGAGTGATGGAGAGGGACTTTTTGTCAGGGAATGTAGCGATAGACAAGGGGTAATGGTTTTAAACTGAAAAAGGTGAGATTTAGTTTAGATACTAGAAAGAAATTCTTTATAGTGAGGGTGGGGTGGTGAGACACTGGAACTGGTGAGAAACTGTAGAAGCTCCTTCCCTGGAAGCGTTCAAGGCCAGGCTGGATGGGGCTTTGAGCAACCTGGGAGGTGTCCCCTGCCCCGTGGGAAGGGGGTCAGAACTCGATGATCTTTAAGGTCCCTTCCAACTCTAACCATTCCATGATTCTATGATAAGACATGCTTGTGTGAAAGACAGGTGAGAAACCTGATGTCAGAAAATGTAAAGATAAAATCATGCTAGGGAAAGAGAGCAGGAAAAATTGAGATAGTAAGTAAGAAGGAGCAAATCCTAAGAATGATTATTTTTCAATGACATAAGAAAAAGTGGAGTGAAGCTTGGGAGACAATGAAGATAAGGACAAGACAGGAAGATTAAGTAGGTAGTCTTCAAAATATATGAGTGAGAAAGTATTGGCAACACAGATCAGAATGCTGTAAATAGCACACACCAGCACGTAGTCTTGTCCACAGCTGTGGTACAGCCTGGGAAATGCAGTCACATCAGCACTACTTCCATTCAGGTGAAAAGCTTTAATATAGTTCTGATTAACATTGTTGTTCTGGACAATGAAAAACGTGTACTTTACATGGATCAACACAAGATATGATGGAAGAACCATATCATAAATACAACTTCTCACATGCTTTCCTTTCAGCCTCAGAGAACATCTGAAGCAAAATTAGACAGTATATGCAAGAGTGCCTTGTCATCTTGTTGTTTGATTTCTAGCAACACAGAATGATTTCGTTTCTATTTATGGTATGGTGGTTCCACTCCTAATTTTTCTTTTTCCTCCCATTTCTTCCCAGGCTTTTATTTTCCTTTGCCATTATTTTCACCATTTGGGGCCAAACCTGCAATCAATTATTCAAGGAAAGCACTGAAAAATGTGGTTGAATATGAAGCATGGAGTCAACTTCCTAATCCATCTTGTGTCAGCTTTCTTTTTTCTCTATGATCTTAACCACTTTTTCCCAGTTCATACCCTACAACTTTTTTGCTGAATGCGCTGGCACACACTTACTCTCTTTTATGCTTTTTTGATGTCTTTTGTTTCCTTTATTCTTCTGTGTTCTTATGTATCTCCATTCTAACCACTTCATGTTGCCTAGCAACGCCCAGAGAGACACCAACAAGGTAAGGTCCCACTGTTTCTAGCAAGTCACACCTTACAAGGAACAAAAATATAATTTAACTTCACACACCCAGTGAATTCACTTCTTCAGAAGAGCACAGATCTCAAATTCATGTCTCAATAATCTGATGTTTTTCTACAAAAGCTAAGAACAAGTCAAACACAAGGAAACACAGCATTTCATAGTATATTTGGATTTTCCAGTTTTACTCTGATTTTGGTAACCTGTTGAGATAGCATAAAAGTTAAGATAAAAGCTAAGGCTTCAGACCCTGGCTTTCCCAACACGCAGAGCCAGAGCCTCCTCTGTCCCATCGATGACCAAACTGCTGTGCTCACTTACAAATCCACACTTTACAAATGTTGGAAGATGTTTGGATTCCAAGACTTAGTCTGGCCACAAATCTAATTAAATGCTATCCAGATGTTTCCAGTAAACATCTTTAATATCCCAATTTTTATACCGGGCTACCTTCTCCCTTGACATAATAGAATAGAAACAAACCATACGGGCTAAGCTTCCCCCTCCCCCAACCCCCAATTATTTTGAACTACTTATTTAACCAGAACTACTATGAAAGAGGGACAGGAAATGTAGTTCCTTATCTGTCACAATCTGCAATCAATTCCAAATCATGGACAAGAACACTATGATTAGAACATGGCTATGTATAACACATATGGGAGTAAAAAACCCTGTTTTTTCCCTACAAAAGCAGTTTTGCAATGTTGAACACTCATCTGCACTTCTGATCTTCATTGAAACATTCTGCTTCTGAGGGAAAAAAATGGAAACATGTTTTTGTTTAAAATTTGCTTTTTAAAATCAGTTACTGGTTAAAAAGATGTTTTGAAACCTGAATGCATTTGGGCTTTTATTTTTAAACATTTTCTCAGATTTCTGAAAAAACACGGCCTTTCCCTGAAATATGTTGAAAAAGGGACATTTACTCAGTAAAAATCCTTGAAAAATAACTGGTATTTTCACATTAGCTTCAGAAAGAAGTTAACTTCCAAACTAGCAAGGCCCTACATTGGACTGAGAAATCCTGCCTTTGGATTTATAAACTATGTGTATAAAAAACAGAGAGGATCAAGAATACAATACCTACTCTTATATCCAGATATGTATCTTTAAAATAGATTCTTTGACCTTTAGTCATACAAAACTTCAGTTAACTATTGGACTTCACAGGGCTTTTGTTCAGCCCTGCAGATACTTTTATTCAGCAAGCGGAGGTCATGATGAATAAGATTTACTCAGACAAGTGAGGCTTTTAATTAGCATTTTTAGGGCCTGGTTCAGTAGCCCTTACTCATATTGAGTAATATTCACTGCACAAATAGTACTGCTGTTGCAGTCGTATTAATCATCAAAAGCACGGGTGAACTAAGTCCTGAATAAGAACTCTCATGTTTATCCAAGTATGGCAATTCCGCCCCAAATATCCATACCTCCTGACATACAAAACTGCCCTTGATTACCAAAAACCTATTGAGCAACAGTATGCTGGCATAATATATAATTATTATACTGTACTACACTTTTATATTTTCATGATGGCAATCAATGTGGTACCAAATAACAGCAAGACTGCATCCATGCTAAAACTATGTATTGATCTGTATACTTCTGCTTCTAGTGTATCTATAAAATGTAATAAGTAGGTGAGAGAGATTCTGAGGTCTGCATATACAGCAAAAAATGTACCAGCCTCACACTAGCACACAATCCTAGTACCTTCTAATGAGGAATCTCTCTCGAGAGAGAGAGTTTCTGGTTCTTGGAAAAAAAAATCTTCAATAGACTGGAATTAGTTAAAAAAGAAACCGAGAAATTATGTCTCTTTCTAGGTATCCCTTGCTTTCCAACAAACAGATGTACATAAAGTCAGGATAACTTACCAGGAAACACAATCTAACAAATCGTTAGTGAAGGAAAACCAGCATTACTTGTTTAGTACTATTTGCTTCTCACCATCCTTTTCCTCCCTTTTGTTTTGACTTTCTGTTGTATACAGTAAGTCCTCATCTGTAGATGTATGTATATATATGCCCACCCTGAGTATACAAAGGATTATATATGGTGACTAATCCCACTCTTGCACTGACCCTGCTACCAACTGGTCTTAAAAATAAATCCAAATGAATAAAAATGGCTTAGAATTATCCCCAGTAAAAAGACCATAAAGCCGCATTGCCAGTAAAGATAAACAGACACTTTGGTGTCTCAAATTAAAATCTAAAACTAGCTGGCGTGGAGATGTATCGTTTCACATTGCTCTGAGCAATTTAATTCCCACGAATTTCCCACAGATGCAGGGGAAAGTTGTATGTGCCTTTTGTTACTCAAAATTATTGGCTACTTAGAGTCATAGTAGCAGCCACAGCTACGGGAGCAGGGTTATTGGTGTTAGATCTATTAGCATCAGGTAATCTCTGTGCTTTCCATTGCCCCTAAATTACTCCTTAAGGCACAGAAATGCAGACTGTACCCTCTCCACGAAGGGGAAACGTGCTTACCCCTAAGGGTTTCTGTGATCTAAGAAAACACCCTCCCTAACTTCGAAGTGCTCTTTGCACTTTGTAACTGAGATCGGTACCCCCTGAAAACGTTGCAAGTTTTGGGGTTTTTATTTTGTATTCTGGACAAGATTTGCCTTTTGGGGGCTTGTTTTGGGGATTTTTTAATGCCATCCCTGTGTTTTAAACATTGCACATTTTAGCAGATTTTTAATAGCAACTCCCCTTGCAAGCATATTTATAGAAGCAAACCTTTCTCTTCTATGACACTGCTAAAGTGAAACAGCAAAATGTTCTGAGCGTGACATTGTCTGTTCAAGCTGATACTGGCATAAGTTAGAAGATATATGCCAAAACCATTCCAAACCAGATTTACTTTTTTTGGTAGTTGTCTGTAAGAACTGCAAATTTAAAAAAAAAATCAAAAAAACCCAAAACAAACCCCCAAAACCCTGAATAACTGAAGCTGCCTGTTTCAGACAGTTGATGCAATTAAAAAAAACCAAACAACTAAACCCAATGACATGTCACTGGTGAAACCAGGATAAGCTAAAGATTCCAACCTTGACTTGAAGCATGGGCTCCCTGGATCACAGTGAGTACCACATACTGCACACTACAAAGCCAGCACAACTTCCAACATAAGTTCTTAAAGCTCCAACTAAGCGCACCTTCATCTAAAAGAAGAAATTCTTTTCTGGCACAGCATCTGTTCTGAGGGTTATTCCTTATGTAGAGCTTTTTTTTTTTTTTTCCAGGAGGGCGTTAAGATTAGCCTGGTGTTTTCTTGCGATTCTCTTGCTAGCCTTGCCTTCCAGGACAGATGCTCCTCTCTCACTCAGGACATGACAGGCAAATAGCTGCTCCTGGCACCTGGCATTTCTGTGCAAAAGATTTTGTACAAGGTGGAAATGACACCATTTTTCACACCAAGGAAAGAAAAGCAGGGCTCTGTAAACTAAGCATACAGGAGAAGGCGCCTTTCAGATCAACAGGTCAAATGAGCATTTCTCACAGCCACTGGACTCTGCTTTCTGAAAACAACACTACAGCAATTATTTACTCAAGTGCTGTGCCCATTAAGATCAATAGGAGAAACAGAGGGTGTAGAGGTAGCCCAGGAACATGGAACACTTTAAAAACTTGATTTATTTCTGCTGTTTGGCAATCTTTTTCTCTCTGCACCTTTTTTTTCCAGATAGCATACACATAAAGCATGCATTTATTTTGTTCTCAATTAAAAAAATAGGAATCCTAAGAATTTAATCCTCTCAGACTTTCCATCCAGCCATTTTCATCAAACACAGGAAAGAAAACAGTATTACAAATACAGCAAATTACCCCCGAGTGAGTTCATGTGTCACTAACAAATTAAATACATTAGTGTTGACAAAGGAATGAGAATTCCTATTGCGAATCTTTCTCACACAGTTTGCATTTTGGTTTTAGAAACTTCAGCTGGACTATTCACATCTAAGGCAAACAACTTCTTATAAGGCTAAACAGTTGGAAGTATATGACAAACAATATTTCAGGCTACGCAACCGTCTGCTTCAATGAGAAAATCTTGCAAATCTTTCTTCCTCGCATGCTCGTACAGTGGCAGCCGTCACCTAGTTCTGGACCTTCTCTCTACCCCACAGGCTTTCTGTGAGCAACCCTGGCAGATGAAGAAGAGGTACGGTATTACCATGCCTTCAACACATACACTGCGCTTGAGTTGTTTTTGAAGAATGCGCTTTGTGGAAGTCAGAGACTTGCCTCCGGGCTGCTTTTAATACATCTCAAAGGGGGTGCCTTCTCTTCCCAGGACCAAAACCACCCAAGCTAACACCATGGAGAAAGCCATCGCCTGTGGAGCAAATCCACCTCGGAGGATCTCTGGCACAGCCATGTTCCCCATCCCACCCCAGCGTAGGCATATAGACCTAAATCTGCTGTAAGGATAGGACAAACCACTGCTCAGAAAGGGGCTGGGATTTCCCTTTTTCCACCAAAAACCCTAGTAATAGCATCTCATGGGGAAAAGGAGCTTTGCAGCCCGCTTGAGGATGGGGAAATTGGGCAACCCCTCCATTCCACCCTGGCGAAAACAGACCCACAAAAGGCTACAGCGGCTCCAAAAAGAAAAACCTCTGTATTAAAAGCCAAATAACACAGAGCTACAATAATAAATACACACTATCTCAACTGGGAAATACAGTTCAGCTTCAGCAATAACAATATATATATATATGTACCGCTTCTGTTCTTCATCCTGCCAAAAAGCTTTCCCTTTCTGTAAATAAAGGAAAAAAAGGTATTCGTTTACAAAAAAAAGCTACTCCAACTACAACAACGGGAAGGTCTTTTATTTCTTGCGTTGATTTGGGGAGGGGGTGTTGTCTTTTTTATTTATTTTTTTTCCTTCCTTTTTTCTTCTTTTTTACTAAAAGGTTGGTTTAAAACGGCTATTAAAGATATAAAACGAGGCTCTGGCCGTCCCCGGCAGCGGCCGGGCCGCCCCGACAGCAGAGGAGGAGGAGGGGTCAGTCCCCGGGAGCGGCTACTTGCTGGCGGCGGCGGCGGCGCTGCGGCGCTGCTCCATGCCGTTGGGCAGGAAGCCGGCGATGATGGGCACCGGCCAGATGAGGGCGGCCACGCTCCACACGATGATGACCAGAGTCATGAAACACGCCACCAAGGTGGACTCGATGGGCTTGCGGTTCAGGCGCCAGCCCGGCTCCCCCTTCAGCTCCTCCAGGCTGAAATCCAGGCAGCAGAAATTCAGCGGCTCTCCTTGCAGCCAGTACTGGCCGGGCTCCGCCGCCGGCGGGTAGGAGAGCGAGGAGGAGGAGGAGGCAGCGGCCTGAGGCGCGGAGCCCCGCAGCCTCCCGACCCGCCGTCCCCGCACCCAGCTGCAGCCCACGCAGAGGCGCAGGTCCTGCTGGGCGCCGCCGGCCGCCAGCCCCAGGTGCTCGATGAGCAGCGGCGGCCCCACGCGGTGGAAGGCGGCGGAGAAGAAGGCCCGCCCGTGGCTGTTGGTGGAGAAGAGCAGGAGGTCGCACTGGATGCCCAGCGGGCGGCTCCAGCGCACCAGCAGCGAGCTCAGCATCTGCCGCTGCACGCTGATATTGCAGTGCGGGTCCTCGGCGGGATGAGGCTGCCCCGGCGGCCGCGGCTGCTGCTGCTGCTGCCCGGAGGAGGTGGGAGCGGAAGGGAAAGGCTCTCGGCTGGGGGCAGCCGACGTGCCCGGGCTGGTGGTGGCGGTGCTGCCTTCCTCTTTGCTTGCTGCCCCGTCGAAGTCCATCTCCAGGCTGGGCAAGGAGCGGGAGGAGGAGTTGGAAGCGGGCAAGAAGAGCTCTTGCTCCGGCTCCTCCTGCCCGCTGGCGGCCGCCGAGGGGCTCCAGCCCTGGCCGGGGGGCAGGCAGGCGGCCAGCAGTGCCGGGAGGAGCAGCGGCAGCATGGCATTGACTTACAGCCGGAGAGGAGGCAGCCCAGGAGGCGGAACGGGAGGCTGCATGGCGCTGCCGGCTGCCATCTGGGAAGGGGAAGGCGCTCCCTTCTCGCCCAGA
>VZRU01006766.1:140029-192834 GCA_013398155.1 Pedionomus torquatus | reverse complement strand
TCGGGACCCCCGCACGACAGAAGGGGCCGCTCTCCCCTCGGGCGGGAGCCGCTCTCTCCTGCCGCCCGCCGCTACCACCTCCGCGGGAGGAGAGCTGAGACCCCCAGACCCGCCGGGTCGCTCCCGTCCCGCCTCTCCCTGACGACCTGTGGGGCTGGGGCTGCGGGGACAATCGCCTCTACCCCCTCCCCGGGGGGTAGGAGAAGGGGCTGGGGCTGGGGCTGCCGCCCCGGGCTACGGTGGGGAAAGGGCATCCCGGAATCGAGCGCACACGCTTTTATCTCGACTTTATAGGAAAGCGACCGGCTGGGTTCTTCCAGCGATGCTCTGGAAGATGCTGGAGCCCCGGGAGCTGCTCCGACAGCCGAGAATGCGCAGCTTGGGCTGGACTGGAGGCGCAAGGCATCCCATCGACGGGCGCGGTCGGTCCCCGTCGCAAAGATTTAAGCGTGGGAGCTTGTTAGAAGGAGCACAGAGCTACCGAGCGCGGTAGCTGTGGGGCTTGGCTGCGGCTTTCCAAATGCTGCTCTTTAAGCCCGATGGTTCGTAGCCGAGCGAGGTACTCCGGCTTGTCTCACCACCTTGCTCTGGCCAGGGTGTTACTCGCGATGCAGGCAGAAGCTTGCTGTGTTTGACGCTTGGAGCCTCGGGGAGAGAGAGCTGGATGACACAAATGATGACCATTTCTTAGTTTTTGCCTTGGACAGACAGCCGAACAGTTACATCTGTCCTGGCTAAGCGTCCAGAACTGAGACTCTCTTCTTTGGGTTTGCATCCCTTTTTTTGACGAATACAGATGTGAAAAGGAGACACAAAAACTAGGCTTTCTCAAGAATATATGGGACAGTTTTGGTAAACGACAGAACTGAACTCTGTAAGGGTCCTGTGTTAAACATGGTCTCACGTTAGTGACACACGGACACGTTCTTACTCAGAGAATGAATTCCTGTAATACCACTCTCAAGTCTTTCAGGCAGGTGAGGATAGTGAATAAGAGTAGAGAGTACATTTTAGGTTTGCTGTAACTCACCATGAATGAGGGTAGTGAATTAGTGTTCTTTCAAAACCCTCACCTAAATATATATTATGACACACCCCAGAGTTGCTTACCGTCTATTCAGAAGAAACATGAGCGCCAAAGTGGACTTGTGTTCAGTCCCAAATTAGCCCAAAGAATATTGTCTACCAGGTATCTGTAGTTGGGCTTATTGCAGAGAAACATGCCTGGTGAAGCATTCAAAGCAAGCTGTCTGATTTTTTGTTCAGATGTTACAATACAGTTGATAAAATTTTCAGCAGTATTTCAATGTCTCTTATTTAAGATTTCTCTGACACTTTTTATTGTCCTTACATGTGTCTTTATGTGCATCTCCTGACTGGAACAGGTTGCCCAGGGAGGTTGTGGATGCCCCATGCCTGGAAGTATTTAAGGCCAGGCTTGATAGGGCTTTGAGCAACCTGGTCTAGTGGGAGGTGTCCCTGCCCATGGCAGGGGGGTTGGAACACGACGATCTTCAAGGTCCTTTCCAACTCTAACCATTCTATGATTCTGTATCTACAGTCCCACATGTTTGTGTGGCTGTAAGTTTTTCTGTTGTAGTATGTCTACAGACTCAAAACCAGATTAAGAGAGGGCTTGCTGCAGCAAGTAATGACAAAACTTTGCGACCACTCCTGTGCACACACTACATTACATTGGGATTTTGGCACGAAGGGCTGGAAATGAAACTAAGCCTAATAAATAAGGTTTAGCTCCTGAACACTGTTGCAGTATGTGGGTGGCAAATGTTCTCAGGCAGAGCTTCAGTTCTTTTGGTCACAGCTCCCGGCTCCCAGCTGAATGGAGTCAGGGGTATTTGAGAAGAAGTTTGGTGAGGAAGAGTTGAGCTAAGTTTCTTTTCCTGCAAGAAAAGACAACTTGCTACAGGAAGGTTAAATGCATTTAGCTTTGTTAAGACTGCCATAGCAAAGACCTAAAAGAGGGCAATTTACTTAAAGTTGGATATGCATGGGTGCCTGATATCTATTCCTCTTCATCAAGGAATATTTGAATAAGTGGGTAGAAGAAGCAGAAAGTATGTCAGATCATTGGGTGATAGCCACTGTCCAACAGGGCCCTTTGCACATATTTCATTTATAGGTCTATCAGATATAGTTATATCTCGGCATGGATTCAGTCATTCAAAAGAGGTTGCAGTACACTTGAAAACTCTGTAGAAGTAATATTAATATTTAGCTTAGTTCTGTGTTTTTCAGCCATAAATCTCAAAGAGTGAGGCAGTTTTATGGCTGGGGAGGCTGAAGCATAAAGACATCAGGGGCCAGCCAAAGGTGACCCATAAGTCACGGCCAGATAAGGATGTAGATTTTGCAGTTTTGATTCCAGAGATAGAACTAGAACTATAATATAGTCACAGCCATAGGTCACAGTAGCATTTGTCAGTGTGGTAGAGGAGGTGTGAAGTGGGCTATAATGATAAAATTTTAGAAGAGAATAATGAAGTAACAAGACAGTAGGAGTTTCATGAGACAGACTGCAGAGCTGTTGGGAGGATGAAAACTAATGGTAAAGGACACTCAGAATCTTTAAGAGTTGTTTTAATGAAATTTTAACTATTTTTTTTTTTTTTTAAGTATCACTTGGAAATACTTCTACTATGATGAAATCAAGAATAAGTATTTCTACCCAAGTGCCATTAAAGTTGCATCTCATGAGGGTGCAGGTTTAGAGCCTGAAGTCTCATTGCAGCTGGTAGAAACTGACTCTAATCAGCTACAAATTCTAGAAGGAAATTTTAATTGGATTAAAGTAAAACCTGGTGATCCTCGGGTAACATTTCTTAATTCAACAAACATGCTAATCTGCACTGAGGGAAGGGAATAACTGTGGAATTTTCCTTGACACAATGCGCTTCTGTAGTTGTCATTTCAGAAAGGTGGTGTATGTGGGAGAGAAGATGGGGAAGTAGCAGAGCAAAGGGCTGGATACCCAGCTGTATAACATCACAGAGGCATTTTTCTGTGGAAAGACACCTGCTGTCAATTATAGAAAAAAAAGATGCTAGGAGCAAGTAAGAAGTATAGCAATGTGTTACTGATCTCTGTAAAAGTGCCAGGTAAATAAGGAGAATTTCACAGTCAACAGCTGAAGAGGGAGGTGAGGTCAGGAGAAAGAAGTCAGTACTTGACTCCTTTCAGAAAAGAGCAATTTCAGTTCTGTGAAAGGAGTAGGATCCAATCATCCTGGGGATTGTTCTGAGAGAGGTACTTATTCCCAGTTGAGGAAAAATGTTTCTTTGATATAATTTAGAAGGCTTGGTTGGCTCATGGATTTTGCAGCTGATGTGGGAGGAGGATCTCAGAGTAATGTAAGGATGTGAGCTGACCTTATGGTGGCTGTGGAATGTGCTCTTTGAAGAGTCATTGATAATCAGTGGTTTGCTGTTTGAGGAAAGAGCTAAGAGATGCTTCATACTACCCACCAACATGTTGCTCTGACTTTGAACACAGTGATGAGAACCTTCACTCTCCTTCTTCCTGCTTGGTATTGTTGTGGATTTGTCAGAAAACATTTGTGGTGAAACTTTTAGTTAAAAGCCACAAAGCTTCTGAAACAGATACTAGAAGCTGGTTGGACTAAGCAGCTTGCTGCTGCTACATCATGTCAGAGAGATTTATCTGCAGAAAGCAGGGATCATGTGTTGCATGGAACAAGCCAGGGTTTTGTACCACTCTTTATATGAATATCAGGAGCCCAGACAAAGGGAACAGCCAGTTGGCAAGCAGGCTGAGAACAAGGGCATAATCTCTCCAGAGAAGTCAACGCACCTCTCTTAGTAAAGACATCATTTGACATGCATTTCTGTCAACAGCAGATACTGCCTCCACACCACCCACACAGTTGTAGTTGTTGCTGAAGCCATAAAATGTCCCATGTTGAAGAGCTGGGGCTGATGACTGCAATTCTAAAATACCTTTTATATACATGCCCTTTTTCATTAAGATAGCATAAACATTTTCAGCCCAGTCTTTAACCCCTTATCCAAGTCATCACACACTCCCGATGAAAGCTGTACCTGTGTAGCTGCAGAAGTGAAGCAAGGCAGCGGGGAAGGTGAGAGGTTTTGAGAAGTGAGGGCCAGGCTAGAGCTACTTAGCCACTGCGTGTCAAGATGAGCTCTAGTGGGGCTCCCATGGTCTGCAAACCACACAGCTGATGGACTGTGGACCAAGAGAGAGCAACTGCCAGCAGTTGCTGGCAGAAGAAGAACTGGAGGAGTTTTCTGTGGCAATTACTATGGAGTAATCCACCTGCAAATATGGTTGCTAGATATTGGGAAAACATTGTTCAAAACATCAGGTGGGATCAATAAGATTGAGTGCTCTGTCAACTTTGAGGAGTACTTATGAGATCGTGTCCAGACCTCTGTTAGACTCTGCGTTGTACTCGCCCAGGCTAAAAAGACTGCTTCAAATCTAAAGATGAGTGTGAAATATATGCAGAGAATCCTGAAGGGAATTTATTAATAGACTTTCAGAGCTTTTTTTGTAGCATACTTTATATAGGTTGAGGCATTTTAGACAAACATCAAAAAGAAATGACAGGAAAAGGAAACTTGGTGGAATTGGATGTAAGAGGGAAGTGGTCAGAAGAACAAACTTTGCGTGTGCACAGCTGTGTCCATAGGATCTTAAAACAAGATCAGACTGGCTTGAGGAAGTTGAAAAATAGGAAAAAACCCCTATGATATAGGTTGTTTAGATCTAGTTGGCCTACAATTTTTAAGATGCATTTTGACACGAAGCAGTGTTCTAGGAAGACTGGATTCACATTCTTGCCTAGGTTCCCACTTACAGGTTGAAAAAGACCCTTGCTCATGTGAGAGTTCTTCACAGCTGAACTTCTAAAGCTTAGGCAGAAGCTATATTTACTGGACTATATTTACAGAATCACAGAATGATATGTGGTTGGAAGGGACCTCCGGAGATCATCTAGTCCGGCCCTTCTGCCAAAGCAGGTCCTCCTAGAACATTTATTTTGTCTTGTAACTACCATGCTTGCTTATTTTAAACTTTATAGGCCAGGATGCTGACTATAACTATAACCTATTTTACCTTATATTTATTTCACCAGTATACCTATCCATTGCTGGAGCTTGGCTGAAACTGGCAAATTTTGGATCTGGTATGTCAACAAATATAATGGATCCAAATTGCATGGTCTGTGCTGGCAGAATTGGGAATTTTTAAGAATAATTTTTAAGAAACCCCAGATCGGGTTAAAGGGCAATGTAACACCTTTGTTCCCACCACAGTATACACATTGCAGGACTTGGGACCACTTTCTGCCAGATTGCTAAAGGCTCTTGTAGGATGGGTTTGACCAGGTGTCAAGTTTTGTGTGTTCATGAAGCACAGGTGTTCTCAATATCTGAGTGATCCCCAGGGTTCTGGGCCAAACCTGACACTTCAACAGCCATTCTTGAAGGAAAAGAGAGGTCAGCTAAAGTAGTAGTTCAATGCTGATGCTGTGGAGGTAATAGGAATGCAAAAACATTGTGTATGATTACATATTAAATCGTTCTGCAAAATATTTGTACATAAAATAGCATTTCTTAACAACTGTTTTACGAGTTTGTCTTTGGAAAATCTAAACATTTACTACAACAATACATTGAAAAATAGCTCCCTGGAAAGCATTTAGTTCTGCAAATGCTTTGAGTGTTTCCCAGTCTATTGTGAACATTGCCCCAGGGCTTGCCTTTACTGTTATTTATCTCTGTATAGAAAAGGGAGACAGGTGCTGAAGTCTGGTATTAGTCTGCAGTAAGCAGATGTGGGTTTGGCACTCCTGTGAGCTTCCCCTGTGGCCTCAGTCTCTCTACAGCTTTGAAATCCAGCTATAAAATATAAAATCCCACTTCCCTGAGAAGCTGCGAGACACTTGGACTTGTGAAGCAACCCTGTTCCACAGGAGAGGAAGACAAGCTAGTTTGCAGGTCATTTAAGTTGATTTGCCATGCTGCACAGAAGACACACAAATACAAGGCATTGTCAATGACGGTCTGGATCTCAAAGAACCTCTCCAGAAAACAAGTAGTTGAGAATCAAAGCTCAAAGGAGAGGATATGATACAGATTCTGTGTGGCTCCTTAGCCAGCCTACAGTTCTGATCATCCTCTGCCTTGCTGTTATTAGCTGGTGCCCTGCAGTAGGGACTTTACTGGTTTCACTGCAGGTTTTGTCCCGAGTCACAAAGGGAAGTGTACAGTCGAGAAACAGAAATAGAGCTGGTGGAAGAATAACAAATACCAGGATTGGTGTGAGGCAGGATTGAATTGTGAAGGGCTTTCAAAGTGAAAACAAGGAGTTTGTGTTTGGAGCAGTGGAATAGGAGAGAAATGACAGAGAACTGTGGAAAACTCCATGATGTGCCCAAATGAATAAACTTGAGACAGTTCCAGGTGCTCTAGCCGGAGAGGAGATTACAATAGGGAAGATGCACTGACCTTGGCTAGGACTTTTGGCAGAGGAAGCTGAGACGAACTGTGATACTTTAGAGATGCTGCATGAGACAAATCAGTGACATTTAAAACACAGCCGTATCAACATAATCAGTAAAATTAGCAGTAAAAAATAAACTCCTCCGTGCCTCCAGACTGTGCATCAACACCTTCAGGTGGGGCTCCCAGAGCTGCTGTAGCTGTTGTGCAGAAGCAGTGACCCTTGAGTTCTCAAGCAGCACTTGGGTACCACTTGCAGTGGTCTGCATGCTAGTCGTATGCATGCCCCTGTTTGGGAACCCTTGCCTGCTGTCCCTTCTCCAGTAAGACACTTTTGCTGTATATCAATACAGGAAAGGAGATTCATCTGCCTCCGTGAGTCAGCAGAACCGCATTAACTCTTTCCAGAAGTGTCAGTGCTGGTGAGTGGGGCTGAGTCATCCGAGCAGACACAACTAGCCTGGTGCTCACTCTTTCCTCGAGCTGGGAAGGAGTCCTAAGGTGTCAAAGAGGAGGTGGTTATGTTTCCAGTTCTGCTCGTTGGTCCACCATCGTAATTATTTGCAGAACAACAGACAGCCTGGGATTCAAGTAGCACATTCAAAAAAATCTGTTAGCTGTTCTGGGTTAGATAGGAACCAGATTTAACAGGAAACAAAATGTTCTTCGTTTCTAGGGCACTTGCTAATTCACAGTACTTATTTTCCCAGCGATGGCCACAATCAGTATGACATTGCAACAATTGTCTGAGCCATAATTAGGCGCTCAAAACCCAAGACATGTCTGTTACACCTTTGCTGAGCTGGCATAGCTTCATGCAAGTCAAAGGAGACAGAGCTTCAGTTCCTAACTTCTAAAACACTTGTCTTAATTCAGCAAAGTCAGTACTTGAGCAAAGGGACTGATTGCTTTCAGCAGGACTGTGGCACTCACAGATGCAATTTGATATAATACAAAGGATTGAGTCCTTAAAGCAGGGGTACACAGGTAAGAACAAATGCGGGTTTCAGCCTTTAAATCTGATGCGTTGAACAAGCAGAAGAGGAAAGGCTCTTCAAAAACAAAGATTTTCTCTTTTCATGCAAATACTCACAATGTTCTGAATCAGGAGATGCTTAGAAAATACATGTGGTATAAACGGCTTGCTCTCTGAAAGATCAATATTCACTCAGCTTTACCTACTCTTCCATAAACTAATAATCAAAACAAGTAGGGAATATAGCCTCTCGTGTTGTGTGCCTGATTCGTCACTGACCTAACCTGATTTAAAAGGTGTGCCTGCGTTTTTACTACATCTTGGCTTGATTCTGCAAATTAAAGAGGGACCTGTATCAGCCCTGAGATGTGTAACTTAAATTAGTCTGAGGGATCTCTTGCTCAAGCCATCACATCAAATGCTACGCTTTCTAATATTATGTGTATCTATCACCCACATCATTGCATCTGCTCTTTTTACTCTGTCACCATAGAGCATCCAGAGCTGACAACTGCCTTTTTATCTTCTCAGAAAGACTGGTAGGTGGTAATCTGTCATAACCATATTCAGGCTCCTCTTTTTGAGTTCTAACTATGAATGAAGCCAATTGTTTCTTTTCTCACCTTTACCCATATGCTGTGGTTTATCCAGACTAACCCTGCTGCAGTTGACAAACTGCTGGTAGAAATGCCATGGTTCCCTGGTTTCCAGGTTCTCATGTACACTTTGAAAGCCGTAGAGGAAGACACAGTTACGAGAAGATGGCGTAGGCACATTGGTGCTTTTGGTCACATTTTATACATACCGGTAAAATTTGGATTTAAAAATAATCCCCTGTATTATTGCAAGCCAGGAAAATTTAATTAGTCTCCGTGGGATTTCCATGTGCAGTGACAGTGAGAGATCCTGACACCAGTGGACCGCTAGAATAAAGAGGATAATCTGATAGAGAGTTTATAACACTTTAATTAGCTAAATGCCTTACAATAATATTATTTCTATTGTATTGTCTGCCTATCTGAATATTGAATTAGCTTTCATTCCTGCCATAAAATACTCACTGGCTACATTTTCTTCCTCATGCCAGATCAATAGCGTCTGCAAGCAGCAGATTAGATCAAAATATGTTTTCCCAGCTTTGCTGAATATGTCCAAGTACAATGCCAGAAGAGTATAGGAAAGCAGTTTGCTCAGAAATCTGTAGGATTACTTGAATATCTTGGTTTAGAAATTCCTACATTTCCTTTCCTTTAACTTTTGGTCATGCGTTTGCTGTTTGATTTTGGTTTGTATCTCTTCTCACAGATGTCTGCCGATGCGTGCATTCCTGCCTGCAGTTAATCAAACAGATGGCTCCTCTGAGCTACAAACTGCGAGCTGCTAATCCACTGAGGGGGGCTTCCTGCGTGGTATCTTTGAACGGGTGTCAGAGCCTTAAGTTTTATGTACAGTGCCATGTAATGCATACGATACAACAATATAACTTTTTTTTTAAACATCAATAATCTTGCAGTTTTATCTCTATTTTCTACTTCAATCTGTTATCATCTCTCTGCAGCTTTTGTTTTTTGCTGTGCTGGTGTCAAGTTCTTGATCAGAAGGCAGGACCTTTACTTACATGCTTAGAGGTTACATAACTTTCCCCAGGGGAAAAAACGCCGAACAGGCCACTGTGGGTTTTCTGCCTGCAGTGTCTGGGCCAGTTCTCCCAGTCCTCCTCTTCTATGATTTGTGCCCCTACCAGTTCTGAAATGATGTAACTGGGACTCCAAGTTAGATGGAGTCCCAGTAAAATTTAACATTTTACTACATAAAATGGCCAGTAGAGCTTTTTTTCACTTTCTGCCAGCAACTCTGCTGAAATGGACTTACTGTCTCTCAGGAGACAAGGAGCACAGCTCCATCTTAGGGACATATTTATCTCACTTCTATTCTCCCTGCTTTTAACATACAAAGAGGAAGACAGATTTGGTGTGTTGGCAGCGATAACAAGGAAGCCGCAGAAAGGTTGGGTGAAGGTAGCTGCTTGTTAAGCTGGTAATTGCATAAGAGGAAAGAGAGCTTAGCGTCACATTAACTAAAAAGAAATACATTTTTAAAATAATGGTATTTGTATTTTACAGAGAAAGTCACGTTATAGCGACAGAATTAGGGAGAAATAGGAGCACAAGCCTTGGCTGGTCTGCCAGAATCTTTGTTTTTTATGTGATTGGAGGAGGTGGGTATTAGACTTTCCAGCTGTTCTCCCTGTTGTCAAGTACACCGGTAGCTGGTTTTCTCTAGAGATTTTACAAATGCTGATGCTATTTTTGTTCTGTAATTTTATACTCTTGAGCACACACATAAAGAACAAAAATGAGTTTAATAAACAGGACTTACTGAGGTTCTGCTGATTAGTGAAGATGAATATGGTTAATTATTTAGCATTATTTTCTTATTCAGAATAGTCTTTAGCATCAAACATTGACAGGACTCATTATAAAGATTTCCCCAGTGGTAAAAGCGAATTATATCCTTTAAACAAAATTGTCCACATAACTTGAATCTGAGGCTTAACTGACACAGAAGGCCTTGTGACACTCCTTTGTACTGGAAGGAACTTTGACACAAGAGCAGAACTGTGATTTCTTTTGTCACTATTGGAAAGAGAAGTTTGAGGTATGGATGAAAATGGCACATTCAAAGCAAAGTCCAAAAACTGTTTCAAGGCAGTGGAGCTTCTTTTGTGAAAATTCTTGGNGAGGCTTAACTGACACAGAAGGCCTTGTGACAGTCCTTTGTACTGGAAGGAAATTTGAATTTTTTTGAATTTTTTTTGAAAATTCTTGTGAATTATAATCAGAACTGGTTTGGACTAAGGCCTCTTCCACAGGCAATTCTAACACTAATATAAAAACATTCTGAAGTAGAACTGAAAAGTGAAATTTCTCAGGAAATTAAAATTCTAAAGAAATTTGTTTCCAACCTATTATATGGATTTAAAAGAGTTGGCTTCCTACTGTCATGTCAATAACAAAACTGCTTTGTGCCAACTGTTCTATCTTGATTAATCTTGCTTAGAATTTCCATCAAATTAATGTCTTGAATGTTACATCTGAAATATTATGTTTATATACTACCTAATATTACTTAATACAAAATACAGAAGATAATACATATGAGAGCCAGTATCAAGCAAAACTATCAAAAATGGTTGCATTTTATTAAACTAAGCATTTCTACGAGATCAGAACAAAACTAGAAGCTTGAGAGATTTACACCAGTGAAAACTGAATTGGAAAGTGGCAGGTTGTCACAGAATGCTTTCATTCGGACAAAATTTTCTGCCAACTTTGCAGTCCAGGTCTTGGCTCATTTACACACCTAACACTTCCCTGATTACTATCATCGTTAGAGAAATCTTCTGTAGAGATTTTACTCTTGGTCACTCACAGATGGCCAGATTCTTCTGTCTCTCTTAATACACTGTTTCCAATGTGCCAGGGGTACAAGGAGGTATGGATATGAACACTAAACAATTCATTCAAAAGGCCAGGTTTTCTTCTGAATACAGGGTTTACATCAACATCGTCCTGTTGATTTTGGCAGCATTATTTCTGGTTAAGACATAAGAGTGGAAAGGCTTGAGGCCATAAATTGCTTGCAATATGGCCAGGCATCTGCTGAAATAATGGTGTTCTCTGATTTCAGTAGTAATTTTTGGGGTCAGGTTTTTCAGCTACTAGGAACTGCTTTTGAAGTCAAATCCATTGAAAAAGCATTTGCTTCACAGAAAGTATTTGCTCCAGAGTCCCCCAGGGACTGTCAGCATTGAGTGAACAGCTCCAGGAGCCCAGCAGTGAAGATGCTCATTGTTTGTGTAAATGCTATACCTGTAGTGTTGCTGCACCTGGATCCATTCAGCTTACTGCAAAGAAGTTACAAAAGGCTCTAGAAAAACTTATGGATAACTCTGGCCGTGCTCTTATATATAAAAACTATTCCAGGGAGTGAAGGCCTATACCTGACGCAGCATGACCCCATTTATACATACACACACATCTATCTATGTATTATATATAGACAATACTATGTTCACATGAATACTTCTCTTTAGATGTCCACTGAGCAATGTTGAAGCCCATTGTAACAACTGAGCTCTGAATGGGAGGCGGTTCCTGGCCCTCCATACTCTGTCCCCAGCATGGTCTGGTGGAAGGGCCATCAGAACAGGCCCTGGAGTGAATCCGAATTCTTTGGTTAACCTGTCTGGTAACTGCACAGAAAAGGATGCTTAGCTCTGCCACTGCTTCTTCCAACTTCTACTTGTGACTGCAAGCACCTGGACCTATGTTCTGCATTTTGCTCTATGTAAGTATTCAAAAGTATAGAATAGCTTGAGTTAGAAAGGACCACCTTTGTCTGACCCTCCTGCTGTAATCTGGGTCCATTACAGCAGGTTGTTCAGGACCATGTCTGGTCAGGTTTTGAGAATCTCCAAGAATGGTAACTCCACAACCTCTCTGGGCAACATGTGCCAGTCTTTGAAAACCCATATTTAAGTGAAATTTCCTGTATTTCAACATGTGCTTTTTGCCTGTTGTCCTTTAACTGGATAACACTGAGCTACAACTGAGTGGATACCACTACAGCACCTAGCACAATGAGAGCTAGTCTTGGTGGTGGCACCTCTAGTGCAAAAACGCCTCATAGAGAAATAACAGTAAGAGTCATGCAGGATTTCTCTCCCCAGCATTCCCAGAGGCTTCCAGTACTTCTTAATTAAATTGAATGAATAATTCATTTAACACCATATATATTGCACAAGATGAGCTTCGTGCTGATGGAATGGGAACCGGGAGCATCACCACACAGTATTAGTGTGAACCTCCTTGGTTGCTGGAGCTCCTTCTGTGCGTCCAGAGGGAAGGCAGGGAGACAAGGACAAAGTGAGCCTCGGGCACTGGAGTAACAATATCTGTGTGGGACAGAAGACCTTCTGCTGGACTCTAGCAAAGCTCTGCAGGAGTGGGTTGGCTCAGCATCCCTCTCTCCCCATCCTTTGACGAAAGTTTGCTGTAAAGGTGAAACTGAGCCTTACTTGTCAGGAAAGAAAGAAATGATCCCTGAGGTTAGCAAAGCTCTCAGAGACCCTTTGGGAAGAAAAGTGCTACGTAAATAGAAGCTGATTCCTACAGGTTATTAATAGATGTATCTGCAAAAGTAATGTGCAAACTACAAAAGAAAGATCATTCTGAATTAAATTACCATAATTTTTTTCATTGCTGTCTCTTTTCAGGAGACCTGGAAAATACTGCTAACAGTGACAGGTTGAATAAGAGACAGGGTTTGTGTGGGCCAGAGGTGGGAACAGAGAAGGAGACTAATTATATCTTTTTTAACCTTTGCATGCAGCTGGGCAGGATAAAAATGAGTTACACAAGAGCAACTGAGCTGTTAACCCAGTCGAGTCTGCAAAATTGTGCCCAGGTTATCCAGAAACATCATCTAAGCCATGCCATTCCTTCTGGATCTAGCCACTTTATAAATCAATAAAGAAAAAGGATATTTTCTGCATGCTTCGCCTAAGGCTCAGGTAACTATCCTGTGGACAAACCCAAAAAGATTTCTCTTTCTTGCTTTTACCTCACCAGTACAGAGGATGAAGGGCAAGCACTGGTGTGGTATGGCAGATACCACAGGGTACCTTTTGAAACCTCCTGGGTTTAATAGGTTAAAGCTGATAACGCTGCCTTTACAGTCACTCAGTCATATAATTGGAACTCCTTATCATGTGGTGTTTATTCCACTTCTAACGTGTGTCATGACATGAAGCTTTGTTGGGGCCGAATGAGAAGGTGTGGAGGGGCCTTTAATTTGCTCAGCAAAGAAGTGGTTGTCTGACCAAAAATCAAAAGGGTCCTGTTGTAGGCAGCAGTTATGGGGAAATGGGGAATACATTCCCACTTTTCTCTCTGCTTCTTGACTTTCTTCCCCAAGATTCACTTAAAATTACAATTTCAGCTTCATGTGCTATTGCTGATACCGTATAGCTCTAAAGGGGTTTTGGCATAAATTTGGAGTCATATCCCAAGCAACGGATTTGACCCTTCAGTCTTGAATTTTTCTGAACTTTATTCTCACCATTTTGCGGTGTCATCTGTGCCCCACACCAAATGAAGGCTGTCTGTATCATACACAGAGCTTGTTAGGAACAGAGGTTTTTGTGTCGTTCTGTAGCACTTCAGCCAGTTAGCCCTTTCCTGGATGAGCTTATTGGAATTGAACTCTGGAGGCTGAATGAAGTGTCTTTGAGAATCTGAACCCAAACTTTGCTCAGTTTTGTATTAGTTCCCTATCTTTATTTTGGTCCAGTACAATATTTAACTGAGGGGCCCAGGACACTAAAACACATTAGGACTTGGAGCCTGAACCAATTTTCTTATTTCAAGAATTTTGGCTGCTGCTTTTTATTTTCACTTTTTGTTGTCTCGAGGAAATAGCATCGATTTCATCTGTGCTTTGACAGGAAGGTAGAGAATATGTTGTATTTGGTTGCTATTGACTTACGGAATAGAAAGGAGCAATATTTCACTGGAGTAGCTGTGCCTGATGGAGTATAAAAAACCTGTTAGATTAAATATTCTTGTGGATAATCTGGTACCACAAAGATAACTACATGTTATTTCTTCATCTTAAATATTGTAAAAAGCCAAAAAATGAAGTGGAAATACTGTACTAAGATGCAAGACAAATTCTGTTCCTGGAAGGTCATATTTTACAAAATTGATATTTCCCCCTGTTTATCGTCTTCCATTTTATAATAGAATCATATAGAATAGAATAGAATAGAATAGAATAGAATAGAATAGAATAGAATAGAATAGAATAGAATAGAATCGAATCTGTGGCACCTGCAGTGTTTACAGTCAAGAATTTTTAATTTTCTAATTATTTAAACATTAAATGCTAGATAAACTTCTGGTACCCGAGTGACTGAATGCACCCACACTGAACTGCTGATAACGACAGTAGTGTGTGCCAGTATCTGTAAGATAGGTATCAGTAAGATACTGATTCAGTTTTTGCAAGACATCCCAGTATAGCAGATCTGTGGATAATTTGGATATAGAATCATAGAATCATCCAGGCTGGAAAGGACCTTCAGAGGTCATCTTATCCAACCTCCCTGCAGTCGCAGGGACACCCCCAACTAGACCAGGTTGCCCAGGGCCTCATTGAGCCTCACCCTGAATATCTCCAGGAAAGGGGCCTCAACCACCTCCCTGGGCAACTTGTTCCAGAGTTCCACCACCCTCAGAGTAAAGAAATATTTCCTAATATCCAACCTAAATCTGCTCTTCTCCAACTTAAAGCCATTGTTCCTCATCCTGTCGCAGTAGGCCTTTGTAAACAGCCTCTCCCCAGCCTTCCTGTAGGCCCCCTTTAGGTACTGAAAGGCAGCTATTAGGTCTCCCCGGAGCCTCCTCTTCTCCAGGCTGAACAACCCCAGCTCCCTCAGCCTATCTTCGTAGCACAGGTGNTTGCTCTTGTTGAATCTCATGAGGTTCATCTGGGCCCACCTCTCCATTAGATCCAGGTCCCTCTGGATGATGTCCCATCCCTCTGGTGTATCGACAACACCACACAGCTTGGTGTCATCTGCAAACTTGCTAATGGTGCATTCAATCCCTTTGTCTATATCATTGATAAAAATCTTGAAGAGTACCGGTCCCAGCATGGACCCTTGAGGGACACCACTTGTGACTGCTCTCCAGCTGGACTTCAGGCCATTGACCACCACCCTCTGGATGCGACCTTCCAGCCAGTTCCTTATCCACTGAACAGTCTACCCATCAAATCCATATCTCTCCAATTTATCAATCAGGATGTTGTGGGGGACCGTGTCAAAGGCCTTACAGAAGTCCAGATAGATCACATCCACAGGTCATCCTCTATCTACTGACATAGTAACACTGTCATAGAAGGCCACTAGGTTAGTCATGCAGGACCTGCCCTTAATAAAGCCATGCTGGCTGTCCCGAATCATCTCCGTGTCCTCCATGTGTCCAAGCATGGCATCAAGAAGGATCTGTTCCATGATCTTTCCAGGCACGGAGGTGAGGCTGACAGGTCGGTAGTTCCCAGGGTCATCCTTCCTACCCTTTTTAAAAATGGGTGCGATGTTTCATTTCTTCCAGTCCATAGGGACTTCTTCTGACTGCCATGATTTTTCAAATATATAGTGTAGAACAATAATGTTTGTTTTAGAAATTTACCAGTCCTAATATTACCATTGCTTCTCTAGAGGTATCTGCCATCCATTTGTCATTCATTTGCTGGCATGGCCTTCAGAAGATAGCCTTTTCTGGACCACTTATCAGTACACATAAGCATCCGTGATTGGGAAACAGTCTCCAGTACCCATATCTCCTGGACTTGGCTTTAGGCCACGTAGTTTGTGTCCACCTAGCATGTTTAGTACAGTGTATTGAATGTGACTGGAACTCCTGAGCTTGTGAAGATCCAGTAGATTAAATTCCTAGAGCTTACTTGTCAGACCAAGCAAGTGAATACAGTCCAATGCTGCACTCACTGCTGATAGCTCATGCAGAAGTGAGCTCAACGTTTTAGTTTCTACGTTTTTTAAACCTGCATTGGACTAGTCTTGCTTTGGAAACAGCCTTGGGACCTTCTGTCATAGCAATGTCCCACTGGAGGTAGAACCAGTAAGCCTCAAGGGATGGGAGGGCTTGTGACGTGAGGGGGTTTGCCAGTATGCATTGCACCTCTGTGCCCACTGATGCATATGCTCCTAGGCAAAGGAAGAACCAATGCAGTAAGCGTTCTTATCACCAACATAATCACTACTGCTCCCAGGGAGCAAACTTTATTAAGTATATAAGCAGAGGCAATTAATCTAGGAATCAGCGTTACATACTGAATGCCCTGGAAGGTTACCAGCCATCCTGCCCCAGCAGAGAGGAGTTGTGCCCATTTGCGTGATCTATGAAGAAACGTCATAGTAGCAAAGCAGATTTAGGACACAAATCCCTGAAACACTTTGAGGGACTAAGAAATTGGAAATGCATTTGGCATTCTTGAAAGAAAAAAAAAACAAAACACAATTGTTGCATCATATATGTTATTTAATTTCTTCAGGGGTCTTTTGGGTGACACTGCTGTTAGTGCTATTGAAAGAGCACTTGAGGTGAGCCAGGACCGTGCTGCCCACTCTCCATTCCCAGCTGGATGCTTGTACTACCCAGAAACACCATGTTGATCAGTGAAGAAAATGATCCCCAAATCAACACAAATTAACACAGTGTGTATTTTGCACATGTTTGTTTATCCCAGAGCCTGATGTTTGATTTCTTTGCAGAAGCCAATCTCTCTTGAAAGGAGGACAGTTTAGACTGTATGGGAGCACAGGTTCTTCACCCTGGCTGCAAACAGTGCTGCAGAGCAGAAGAGGGCTGCGTAGGTGGATGCACACATGGGGAATGAGGAGAAGTGCAGAGCCCCATCTTGTGGCCTTGTCAAGGGCCTCTTGGTGATGTAGGGGCTGCTGGTGGGCCAGCACTGCTTCTCCCAGCACCTGAAACCCCTGCCACGGCTGACGGAACAGGGAGTGAGCTCATTGGGTTTTCAGCAGTGGGTTGAGTTTCTTTTCTGCATGGGAGTCACAATCCTGAATTTATCCTTAAAAGCTAACAAATAAACATATATTTTCAGTTTACTGTTCCAAATCAAGATAGAGAAAGTGATCCATAGACTATAGAGAAAGCAATACATAGACTACATGTGCATAGGTCTCCTTCAAGGAGACTTTTTCCATTCTGGGCACCAACAGAGCCTGTGCACATAAGCCATCTTCCCAGGCAGCATTTTTAATTAAAGCTGTAACTTATCCCAAAGAAGAATCCAGAAAAATATCTGGATCTTTTCTTCCTTTTGTCAGTCCTCTGCTCTAGGCAAAGAGATAATGAACTAGTCACTTCAAAACAGTGCTCACCGTGAGCTAATTTATTTTGTTATATTTTGGAGCTTGGGGGTTAGTACAGGCTGGGGATTTCTCCCAGAAATGACAGAATATTTTGAGCGGACTGGAAAGGCAAGCTTGTTTTCTCCAACTATTTAGTTCTTAAGCAGAAGGAAAGACATCGGGAGCACTGTAGCATTTAGTAAATGTATAGATGGAAAATGCAGAGGTGCAGTTGTGTGCAGAGTCAACGTGATGTGTGCTCCCTCCTTTTGGTGAGAAGACCTTCTAGTCAAAATAGCAATGAGTTGCAGCATGTATGTGCTCTGCATGAGCAACAGAAAAGGCTTCCCTTGCAAACACCTCACAGGAGATGTGGGAAGCAGAATACCTGTGGCTGTGCTGGACCTTCTCTCCTTGCTTGGCTACTTCCCCACTATTCAGTAGTAATTATCACACCCACACACGGTGCAGAATTTTAAATCCAACCAAGTTGTCCCTCCATCAAATTCTTTTTCACTCATAAACTCTCATTCTCTAAATTAGTTCCTGTTGCTTCATTTTCTTTGATGGCTTTGCTGGTGCAGAGGGGTCAGATGAAAAGACCTGGGGGAAGGATAGGGTAGCTGAAGACCCTCCTGTATCTTTGTCCATCAAGACAGTTATTCAGGGCCAGAGACTTGCAGACTTTCAGTGGGCATGAAGCTATAGCTGAAGCTTCTCCCTTTTCTAGGAAATCATAAAAGAAAGGGAAGAACTGAAGGGGCTGAAGAGGTAAGAAGTAAACCAGCTCACACTGTTGACAGTTACTATATGTGCTTGGGCTAGATCTTCTCCACTTAGTCAGTAGGTATCTTCATGTCACATCATTGGCATGAGAGGAGGAAGAAAACAGTGTGTAATTCTCTCCCTGCTAAAAATAAAAGACCTGGTAGCTGATTTTCAAGGGCATTTAAATACTTACAGTCTCCTGCTCAGCTTTTCACTTGTTGAGCCAGCAGTTGCAGCTTCGACCTGCCCTGCCCTTGCCTTGGTCTGGCATGGAGCATCAGGAGGGCACGCAGGGCTGGAGGTGCCTCTGCTGCCACAGAGCAAGGCACACCAGCTGTGCAAGGCACTGAGCCAGTGATGGCTTCCTGAGCACAGACTGGGGCCAGAAATGGTCCCTGATGGAGAAACAAGGCTCATGGTTAGAAAAGATTGTCTTGTCACCAGGGCAGGGAGCGATTCCCCTGCAGAGCAAGGTTTATTTTCAGTTCATGACTCAGAAACTTCTGCTGCTGAAGTTAGGGGGGTTCACAGCAGAGAGAATGTGACACTGGAATGTGACACTGCCCAGGTGTGTGACCTAAGCAGAAAGCATACTGTGAAGCCTAAATTCCAGTTTACGAACTTTTTCAAATTTCAGCACTTCTGTGCCTGATCCTTTTTCAGGTGACTGTTGTTTGTGGTTTTCACATGAAATTCAAGGGTATTAAACCCCCAGTTTAGCAAGGTAGCTGAACGCATTTGCAGTGTGACTTCCACAGCGTGCTGATTTGAAACCTCAGTGGCTTTAGTTTCCTGCCTGCTTGAAACCTTTCTTTCTCCCGGGGAAATGAGTACACTCAGTCACTGGCAAGGAGACCGCAAGTATGTGTTGGTAAACAGGATGACAAGAATTGCAGCACTGCCACTGGGATGTGTGTGTTTTAGCAGGCACCTAGAGGCATAAGCCCCACTGAGAAGCTCCCAGTGCACCTGGAGCACTGCTACTGTCTTTTTTTCAGCCCAAAATGTCCTGCCAAGCTCCAGTGAAGCCAGCCTGAGCATGCAGTACAGGGTATCACAAAGACGGAGAAAAGCTGTGCAGCTGTGGCAGTATCTGAGCCCTTGGCAGAGAAGACCAAAATGGCAAGAGGGGAGATTTATATTACATATTAGGAAGGAATTCTTTCCTGTGAGGGTGGTGAGGCACTGGAACTGGTTGCGCGGAGAAGCTGTGGATGCCCCATCCCTGGGAGTGTTCAAGGCCAGGCTGGATGGGGCTTGGAGCAACCTGCTCTAGTGGGAAGTGCCCCTTTGGAACCTGATGATCTTTAAGATCCCTTCCAACTCTAACCATTCTATGATTCTATAAGGAGGAACACATTGCATGAGGATTGACAGGCCTGGAGCAAAGAAAAGGAGATGGAAATAATCTCTTGTAGGGTGCAGACGGTGACCTCATCCCAGATCTGTTTTGCTTTAAATGATTGTTACAGATAAGATAAACAGAAACCTGTTTTCCTTAGAATCTCATCTCAAGTTCAACTTCACATTTACAGACCTTCTCTGCTAATCTGAGTCTAGCACCAGGTGTGTGACTAGCAAATTTCTATGCAGGATCTTTTAAGTAAAGCATATCTCTTAAGGAAAGGCTGTACTACATTTGTGCCATTTTTACTGGCTTTTTTTTTTTTTATGTGTTATTTGAAAGTATCTGAAACTCACAAGGTGAGAATAAACAGCAGGTGTCATCTGTGATCAATTCACTTCTATTTTGTAGACTTCTGGAGCTGAAACTTCAAGGAAAGCTCACAATGGGGATGCAATCAAAGACATACAAATGCTTACGGGAATCTCATGAACAAAAATGTCTTTATGAAGTCTCTACTTTTGGTCTTGGAATGTGGGGAGAGTTTGGGAAACCTAACACAGTCTTCACAAATGCTCTAACACTGATGTCCAACCTCCTAATGAGTTCAGGCTGTTCTTTCCATACACTGATATTTTTCTTTAGACCCACTCCTAAACTTTAATCCCTTTCTTCACAGGAGGAAAGAATCTGAATGCTAAGTGCAAATTTGCATTTGCCATTGGATATGCTTGTTTGTATCACATCAGAACAAGATACAAAGAAATAATCTAATTCTATATTTAGTTTCGCTAACCTAATGCCTATATTTATGCATTTCTTGATGGGTTCATCTGCATTTTCCTACATTGTGATTCTCCTGTTATATATTTATATCACCCTGTAGTGTTCTCATTAACAGTACCAAACACTCAACCTTGAGCAGTTACAGTAACTGCACAGGACACAGCAAGGAAATCTCTCTATTTATAGTTTCGTAAATCAGAAACCTACGTGGTAACACATGTTGTAATAAAAATGGATTTTTAAAAAAAACAAACAGCAAACTAGAGGAATCAAATCTAAAATTACATTGATTTTGGTTGAAGGGAAAATATGAAAAGATAGGGAAATCAATGAAAGCCTGTCAGTTCACTGTAGGCAGACCTTAGTTTTGAAAAAAAAAAAGTAAAAAAAAAAAAGTCAATAATTATATGACATGCTTTTTCTGAGTGGAGTCTCATACTAGATATTGCCCGTTTTTATTCAGAACCAGTGGTGATGTGAACGCAAGTTCTCCATCTCTGTTTATAGAGCGATCAGCAGCTTGATTTAACTGATAAGTACAAATGCTCCATGTTTCACTGGGAGAAGTTTTCCAAACAGAATCATTGTCGGGTGGTTGAGATGCTGCCAGCTCTACAGGGAGCTCACAATCATATTCGGTGTCAAGGACCAGTATCTGCCCACAGCTCTGGGCAGATGTTCTCTCCTGACTCTGTCAATGCCACCTGAGGACAACATTTCTGCTCATGGCTCTCCTGGGGCTTGCAGTCACCCATCACCTGGAGGCATCCATTTGTCTGCCCACTGCTCTGCTGCGGCAGCTCTGTTTGGTCTGGGCTGGGACTATTGGCTGATATTCACCCTTAAAAGCAAGATGACCCCACCAGCATTGTTTTTCCTGAAACAGGTGAGGGAGCATTCACAAGGTCCCTTCCACTGGCAGAGCTGAGACAGTTGGCAACCTCCCACACAGATGTGGTGACAGGCAGCTGGGAATGGTACAGCTGTTTGCCAGGTCTACATGCATTTATATGTATGTGTAGATATATATGAATATTTTATGGCCTTGGCATCTCTCCTTTAGAAAATAAATGACTTGCAGTCTACAATGAGCAGAATCAACTCCATTGGCTGGTAAAATGGCTGTTTCTGCTACAGCTGAAGGAAAACAGTGGCCCTTTTTTCTAAAGAAAACCTCTTTGAAGTCCGTCCTCCATGGCTATGCAGAAGAGTTAAGAAGCTTATTCTGTTTTTCTAACACAAGACAAATACTTCCCTGTCTGAATGACACCCCCTCCCCAAAATGTCATTCTTAAGGGATGCCTGAAGAACAAAAGGAGGATTGAGTTATTATTTTTAGCCTACCCATTTCCTCTGCTTGTGCTATGAGTTGAAACCCTTCCTTTGTGATTTCAGTGCTGTAGGGTAGCTAGTTTCCTATAATTCTCTAAAAGAGAGAGAGATTTATGGTCATACCATATTACATGTTTATGACTATACTCAGGAAAACTTTCATGACCCAGAAATGTTTGCCAATGTTTAAGGGGATTTTCTGAACATTGAAGGGATCTCTACTACAATTTTGTGATGATTTTCTGCAGTCCAGATGCTGCTTTTTATGCTTATTCTTGTAATAAGACTTCTTTTCTTGCCTTCACCTCTTCTGTGCTATGCATAAACACTTTTTCTAGTGTACATGTTACCAATTACTTCATTTTTACTCAGTGATTAAGTTGTTAAGTTGGATGGATTCAGTAATATCTCATTTTACCATCAGATTAAGTCTTGCCTTTATTTTCATTCTCCATTCTAAGAGTACTTGGGTATACATATTTTTGGCAGTACACTGAAACCTAAGTCAGTGTTACTAAATTT
The DNA here is from genome assembly GCA_013398155.1 of Pedionomus torquatus. Taxonomy (NCBI): domain Eukaryota; kingdom Metazoa; phylum Chordata; class Aves; order Charadriiformes; family Pedionomidae; genus Pedionomus; species Pedionomus torquatus. Next base: position 170,638 of record VZRU01006766.1, on the reverse strand, counting down.
ATAACATATCCTTGATATATTCTGGTCCATTGAACAAAGGAATATCTTCACAACCTCTTCCGTCGACAAATTATAGAACTATTTGAATGTCTGCATTAGAAACGTTCTTTAGCTCTAGCCCACGTAGGACATTCAGTTCCGCTGATTACACTCCTGTGTGGGATCTGGGTAGCTACACCACAGCGGTTCGTCCTGTGCTTCCTCTATGGAATTAGCTTGATTTTGAACTTTAACAAATGAGAGGTGCAAATCTGCACTTTTCCTGTGCTTTCCATCATTATCTTTTCCTTGCAAAAGGGGAAACAACCAAGAAATGCCAAAGGTAGGGAAATTTGCTGGATGCCAAATGTATTGCGGCCAAGGACGCAAATATGTGAAAAGCAGTCAATTGAATGGTCAAGGACATCTTTTCATAGCTCATATAAAATCAAATTATTCCAAATGTCTTGATTTTCCTGTTATTAGGAGTTTGGTGTGTGTAAAGTTGTCCAAGTGTTGGAAATGTTGTTGCTACCCCAAAAACTATAGGACACATATAAAGATAAAAGAATTTTATTGTCTTTATAAGAAGGTATAATATTCCTATCTATATATTGATATATAAGTCCTTATTTTATATAGAAAGAAACTTATTTTTTACTAGCTGCTGGGGCATTTAATTCTATTTCCATTCCTTTTCTAACAAACATACATTTTCTTATTCAGTGCAGGCAAGCTCATTGGCATCCTTGTCAGAAGTCCTCTTCTTCAAAGCTATTTGGGCAACTCTGATGTCAGATGGAATTTGTTAACTAAAATATCATAGAGGAGCTGGGCCTAAACACCTCACAAAATATACAGGATGAGGCCATGTAGCTGTGCTTCAACTCCGCTAGATTTGGTGTCATTCCTGCATTTATAAACATAGTAATTTGATCTCTTTTTTTGGCNGGGGGCAGGAGGCATGCAGAGGGAGGGAAAAGCAGAGAAGAAGAGCAAAGAGTCCTAGAATTCCAGCAAAAAGGAGAATCAATTCTTGGAGGATTGGACAAGGCTGAAGCAGAATAACTAAGAAACCCCAGACATGGTCAGAGAAAAGTGCCTACAAAACTAAAGCTGAAAAACAAAATTTGAAATGTTAGCAATTGCTTTCAAGATGTTATCAGTCATTGCTAGTGTGTTGTCATGGGGAGAAAAAGGCATTACAGCATCAAAGGAAAATAAGGAATGTAATGAAGAAAGAAATTAGAGGTGTAATTTGCATCTATTTGGTAGTACAATTTTCAGAGGCACTTTTGTTAATTAGCAGGTTTGGGCTGTACATATCAGAGTTCTGAGAGGCTGGTGGAAGTTCTCCGGAGATGTTCAGAGACAGTTGTTTGGATGGTCATGGAACAGTTCTACAGCCTTACCATTTATCAGCAAAATGAGATATTTTTCCTTCATCCCTTAAAACTTGACAGTCAGAAGGGAAAAAGACCAGCCTCTTGCAGGAGCCCATTTCTGTGAGCAAACATAATACTGAATACTCATAATTTCTTCCAGCACTTTTGATAAGATGATGGTAATGCCTCCCTCCCTCTATCCATGGGGGTGTGACTATATTTGAGTGTACCCAGTTTTAGTGGTGACCATTTGTTCTTCCCTTGTATTGTGGGTTTTATTCTTTTTTTATTTTACTTTTGTGAGTGTTCAGAGGTCTAGATGTCTGCTCTGAAATAAGTAAATAAATAAAAAAAACCATAAAGGGACAGAGAGAGTGATTCCCTGTCCCACTGAAGTCAAGGGAGACAGAACAGCAAGGAAATTTAGCACACTTTCTGGTGGTGTTTATAACTTTAGATACTACTTAGCTGGATGTTTATTTATCATTAACATCTAAAATTTCCAATGGCAAAAGCTGAACACTTAAACCCATACATTTTATTCATCAAAAAAAGTCCTTGATTTTTAAAGAGTTCTTTACATGTTATCAGTTCCTGGGAAGCTGAGATTTAAGTGAAACCTAATTTTCTTCTCTATATACATTTTTTAAACCATATGTGTAGGACTTGTCTTCCTTTGCACAGAGGCTTCCCCAGTCCAAATGCTTTTTGCTTCCTTTCTATTTTTATTTCCTTCATCTGGGACTTTCTCTGGTCCCCAGGTTCTCCTTTCCCCAGGTGTGTTTCCTGCTTCAGAACATACCATGTCCCTGCCCCTACCCCGTATGCCCAGCTCCATTCATTAGGTGGATAATTGCCTGCATCTATTTCACCTGAGAAAAATACTTTCTTCCAGTCTGATCTCTTTTCCCTGCTGGAGTCAAATTGAGTCAGGGAGTCTGAAATTATCCTGAGGACAATGCCACGGAGGTAAACACAGTGGATTTAATTCTTTGTTTTCCTTATATTTCAAAAATTATTTTTTTATATTTCAGCCTAAACATATATGTTTTCAAAACATATTTTCCTTGAAAAATATGAAGGAAAGAGCTTGTTCATTCCCTTCAACTAATACTTATTCTTTTCACACAGCAGCTGTACCAAATACAAAAATCTATTTTTTTTTCAATCAAAACAAGCAGACTGCTGTCACAGTGTAGTTGCCTTTCCCCTCATTACCGATCTTTTTCTGTAACCATGGATCTATCTGTAATGCCATGTTTTGTGTGTAGTAAACTATGTGTTGCTGGAAAAGCTCTGGCCAAGCTTGTCTGGGAGTCTCAGCAATGATCGTTCAAAGGACGTGGCTGAAACAGAGGTGTCTCCACCATTCCATAAATAAACCCTCCTAAGTGTAAGTTGTGATCGTTCCTCTCTCCATCTGAACACTTCAGGCTTTTTGGAAAGCTGCTTTTATGTAAGATTAGAGAGCTGTCTCCATGACATGATGCTCTGCTTCTCTTCACCATTAGTTGGGCGTTAGTTGTTCTGGCTGTAAATAGACAGGCACAGATGGTACCACGACTCTCCGAGCCTCCACACATCTTGCACTGCAGGGATTTTTGTTATTCTTGTTATCTTTCTAGCAGCTCCTACTCTTTCCTAAGAGTTTGTTGAAAAGAAAACAGGAAGGCTAAAGAACAATTGGTCCCTTTCCTCTCTGCAATTGCTGAAGGTTACAGATTTTTTCTTTGATGGGAACCCAGCCGTGGGCTCCCCAGTGAAGCAAGATTTCTGCCAGCCTCACCAGGCGAAGCCAGCTCTCTCTGGGACCACTGAGCAGAACTAGATGCCCCAATGGCACTAAACTGCAAGACTTGAATGGCACATTCTCCTTAAGTGCCCTGAAGTTCTGACCACTGCATGGGAAAAACCATGACAGATAAAAGAGAAGCTGGTATCTCGAAAGGCTTCCTTGGTGCACAGGAATAGCATTTGCAGGAAAATTGGCAACACTGATCCTGGAAAGGGCATGGATTAGAAGGATGTGACAGAGTATTATCCCTCCACCCCACCTTCCCCTGCACATCATGGAGAAGGTTAAATAGATGCTGCTCTCTAGTCTGTCACATAACACAAGTGATGTTAACATAACAACATGTTAACTTGCAGGCAATTGAAATCTGATAAAAGGAAGTAAATTTATAGAGAGTACAGTTAAGCTCCTACAATAACTATTGAAGCCAAACACTTAGCAAGGCTATAAAAAGGATTAGGTGTTTGTATAATATATTAAAGTATTTGTTTAATATTTTCTCTATTCCATCTAATGTAAGGTTATAAGCTTCTGTGTCTCTAAAGAAATCAAGTTACTAGCGTGAAGATAAGAAGTAGTCTCTCTTCCCTGCTAGCAGGCAAATCTCCTATTTACTATTTGTTTTTTCATCATCTTCCTCTACAGTCTTGGGGAATGGAAGAAACAGTGACGTGGTAATGGGTGGACCATTCACCTGCTCCTTGGCAGCAGCTCCTGTATTTTCACCTATGGAGCTACTAACGAGGAGAAATCTGGTAAAGGATAGCCAGTGTGTTCATAAATAACTCACCTAGCTACTGGGCCTCAGACTGTTCCTATGAACTTGTTAACATTTTTGGGGGGGGGCTAAGCTTTTTCAGATACACAAATGCCAAAGCAGTAAACAGAGTAACATCTGTCGACATAGAGCAAATACCTCTTTTTTTTTCTTTTTTTCCCAAAGAAAGCTGACCAGAGGCCTGTAATGATGCAGCTTAGAAATACAGGTAATGTTACAAAAGGAAAAAGCCATCCTCTTCCAGGGAGGTACACCCATAGGTGGTGCCCAGAGACCTGTGAGCAAGCAGGAGCAGAGTCAGCAGGTCCCCCCAGTGGGCCTGGACCCCCTGTCCCCAGGGCTTATCTTCCCTGCAGTCCTGTCCTGTCCTGTCCTGCCCTGCCCTGCTCCGGGGAGTTTATCTACACCCGTGTTTGTCACCCCATCACGGGCCCTATCTTAATCATGACTGCAATATCCTGCAACAGAGGACAGGCTTGCAGGAGGGGAGAGTGTGATGAAAATACTGCCAGAAGGAGCATCATGGCTCACCTCTCTTAACGAAAAGATTGACCGAGAACAGTCCATCAAAAGGGCTGGAGACATAAGTGATAGGTGCATTTCCTAGAACTGCAGTGTTTTAACAGGAAAAACAAAAAGCATCTTAACATTAAATAGAAGTTGTGACTGTCATCTAGAAAGAGATCTATGACAATCCAAAGAGGAAGCAAAGACCTGAAAAGCCTGATAAGAATATAAATGATATCCTGTATTGCATTACACCATGCTCATGCAATTCATGTTTCCTCAGCTACTCAGTACAGACTGCTGTCACTTCACCCCTTATCTGCTGCAGATTTTGCCTGTCTCTTAGCTTTCTCACAAATGAGACAGTTTGGACATTGACATGTAGAAATGGGAGGTATCTCATTTCTCTGTGGATGCCAAGGTATGCAGCAAACCTGGGTGAAATCCTGACTGGGTGAATGGTTCAGGATATGCCAAGGTGGGTTGAGAAAGGTGAGTAGAGATGCAGTGCTTTGAAAACATGAAGACAAATAAATATGTAATTCACATGACCAAGTCAGTGGCAGTGGCTTTGAAGTCTATGGAGAAATTATGCTGGTAGTTGGTTTGTTTAGGCTTTTTTTCACTATTTCCTGGAGACTGTGCAGCCACTCACAGGGAAGCCTGCAGACGCCCTGCTGCAGAACACAGGAGATGGTCGATTCCTCCATGCGTGGAGTCTTCCAATTAAAACCAGATGTCTTCCTAGAACACATGCGTTAGCTGGACACATGTGATTAGCATCAATACAGAGCTACAGAGGGAAATTTATGGATATTGGCATCCAGTGTCATCTAAAGAGCAACCCTTGCAGATCCATCAGGCACTTGCTGTACTCTCTTGCTTACCTTGTTCGTCTCACCAGCATATCCTAGCTTGCCTTTCGGAGTGGACTCTGAAAAAGAGAGAAAATAAAGAAAAAAAGCCCATCATCTACCATGCAGTACCACAACAGGGTGGGCCCCCAAAGAGGTTCACTTTGGAGGCCACAGTGGAGGTCTTTAATAATGCTCCTAGTTTTTGGGTTGGTTTTTTTTTTTCTGATTTCTGCCACTGAACACCAGGTTCTGCTGATGAATAGATCAGGGCTTTGCAGCCAGGTGCCCGGCTGCTACTTAAATCCTAATGCTTTGCCACTGAAGCGAGCTTCTTGCAGGAGTTGCTAGGTTACTGTAACCTGCTCACAGCCTGTGCCAGCAGCCGGTGAGAGATGTTTCTGACGATGCCATGCTTCAGATTTGTATTTCATCTCTTAAAAGAATTTTCTCTCCATTTCTGCAAGACCAGGTGCATGGGGGGATTCTTCAGTGAGGCAGAACTTCCCTGCCCCATCGTGCTAATTGCAGCTTAATTTCACCCTTGCAAAACACTGTAACAAAGCAGAATTGGTCAGGGCTTCTCAAAGTGTGATTTTTGTTTTAGCTGTTCAGGCCTCTTATTTCTTCTAGACACCGATTCAACAGGTAGCTCCTTGGAAACACAGACGTTGTTGGCTGCTCCACTGCTTGTGTCTGAACAGAATGAGGCTTACTCAGTAGAAAGATGATGGAAGTTTTGTTATTGTGCTTTTCAAGAACACAAAATTACAAATATTACATGTCAGAAATGGACTGAAGCTGGAAGTTACGCCCCTTTTAATACTATGTGCCAAACTTTATTATTCATTAGTGAGCAAACTTTATTATTCATTAGTGAGAGGCTAGTTACACCACTGTGTCACATTACGAGTGTGTGTAGCACGTCTTTGACATGGCAGATGAGAAAAGATTCTCAAACAAGATGCTTTGAACACACCGCAGTGAGCATGGGACGGATGAGCAGGAAGACACAGAGTTACGGGAGATGAAGCAAGCCTGGTCTCAAGAGACTTCAGCCTTAAGCCTGGGCTGAACAAAGCCTGCAAGGGGTGTGTGCCCTTGTTCAGGAGCCCAGAGGGGATGCACATGCACAGCATGGTGTGTCTGAAGGCTTTCTAAGTGGCTCATCTGCCTGCCTTCAGGGCATGAAGGTAAGTAACTGGCCAAAGGTGTGTGTATTTGACTCTTGCTGGGGCTCTGAAGCTATGCTTGTCATTTTTCTTGGTTTCTTCCTGCAGCCTGGCCTATCTGTTTCTGACAGAAAAGTGTAATTTTTCTTGGGGGTCGTCTCTTGGATTGGAGGGTATTTTGTGCTGTCATCTCTGAACAGGCTGGTCTTGTTGTCTTTTGGTCTTTTTCCACAGTGGCCACTGTGTGCACTGCCACCAGCAGGAGCACCAGCCTGCAGCAGTGGCTGGCGCAAGCAAGGAGAAATAAAACCCTTTGTCTCCTGTCCACCAGCTTGGAGCATTTGTGCATCCTCTGTGAGTTGCTGCCTTCATCCCTGATACTCCTAACTCTTATTTACTGGTTGTTCTGTTTGCCTGTCTGATTTGATCACTGCCTCTTGCTGTCCTTCTCCCCCATGCTCTTCCCCATGTTTGCGAATTCCTAATCAGTGTGGAGTGCTGGTTCCTGGTGTGTGCCGTGTGGGGCTGCCGTGGCAATTAGCTACCATTTGGAGAGTGCTGAGCAGCATCATCCCCAACGTGCTATTTTAAGATGCACAGGCTTGATCACATATACCAATCTACCTGGCAGGAAAGGAACTGAGGCAGAGCATACAGCTGAGGTTTCCTAGGCTCCAGATAAGTGCTGTTGTTAATCAGAGAATCACAGAGTGGTTAGAGTTGGAAGGGACCTTAAAGATCATTGAGTTCCAACCCCCCTGCCATGGGCAGGGACACCTCCCACCAGACCAGGTTGCTCAAAGCCCCATCCAGCCTGGCTTTGAACACCTCCAGGGATGGGGCAGCCACAATTTCCCCGGGCAACCTGTTCCAGTGATTCACCACCCTCAGAGGAAAGAATTTCTTCCTAATATCCAATCTAAATCTCCCCTCTTTCAATTTAAAACCATTACCCCTTGTCCTATCACTGCACTTCCTGACACAGGGTCCCTCTCCTGCTCTCCTGTAGCTCCCTTTAGGTACTGGAAGGCTGCTATAAGGTCTGCCTGGAGCCTTCTCTTCTCCAGGCTGAACAGCCCCAGCTCTCTCAGCCTGTCTTCATCAGAGAGGTGCTCCATCCCTCCAGTTGTGTTTGTGGCCCTCTGCTGGACCCGTTCCAACAGTTCTATGTCCTTTCTGTGTTGAGGACTCCAGAGCTGGAGTATATACTATATTCTCAGTACTCCAGGCAGGGTCTCACGAGTGTGGAGTAGAGCAGGAGAATCACCCTCTATGACCTGGTCACGCTTCTTTTGATGCAGCCCAGGATATGGTTGACTTTCTGGGCTGTCGGTGCACATTGCACTGTTAAAGGTGCTCTTTAGCAGAGGGGAAAGCATTTTCTGCAGGGAGGGAGCAAGCCGGCATTCATTAGGACAGGCACAGTGCAGTGGAGAAGAGGATATGCCCCACTGTCAGTCAGTGCCTTGATATCTTCACCTATTCTGAGTGATCAGACAAGAACTCCCCCTCCCTCCGAGACGAACTGTAGGAAACCTTTCTGCTTTATGTCACTTCCACAGAAATCTCGGGGATGATTTGCATAAATATGCAAGTGGTAATCAAACCTGTGGAGCTCAGCTTGTTTATTGGAACTTTTTTTTTTTTTTTTTTGTACATGCTGTGCATACAGAGTGGTGAGATTTCCTCTCTCTTTAAACTGCACCAGGTCAGTGAATTGGGCAAGGACCAAAGTAACAGAAAGCACATTTTGATCCCCAGCTTCTCGGTATGATACTTCTCCCTGGATGTAATACAGTTACTGCCATGGCCAAAAAGCGCGTCAGATCTGCTGGTCCTCTAGCAACGGTCCTATTCTTCTGCCCACAATTTTCTAACTAGTTGAAAGTAATAAGTAAAAGAGGATGATTACAATTGCTGATTCCATTAGGAGACTTTTCTTTCATGTATATTTTACGTACCCAGACACTCTGCTAAATCTAATTTACGAGCAAGAAAGAGACTGTGAAGAATTAAGGGACTGAGATTCCTCACTCTTGACGTTTTCATTTTGTTTTCTGCTTGTTCTGATGTTCAGACCCGAGATTAGCACACACTTCACAAAGCTTCCCAGTATTTTATAGAAAGTACTGGAGTGGTTTTTTTGTGTGTGTCCAACAACAGCAGAGCAGAGGGCTCCAAAACTTTGCAAAATGATCAAATATATAACTTCAGCCATGTCAGTTTGTGTACCATTAAAACTGGGAACTAAAGATGTGATGATTTTTCAGAAGTAAAGTAAATGAAGACCAGAGTTAGAACTGAACCAAAATGAGGATTGAAGTATCATCCTCTTAATTACCTGACACGCTCCTGCCATAAATTACTTAAGCGCCAGCCAGAAGAAAGTCAATTACCTAGAAATCTGGTAATCATTTACTGAGTTGTCTCAAAAACCAGCATGTCCCAGTTATGCAGTGAAATATTTATGACTTATGACTAGTGCTGATGATGCATTCTCAAGGCAGATGATCAGATTGTACATAAAGCAAATCAGTAGTTTAGGAAGGTGTCATTAAAATCCACAGTTTTCAGGCACTCTTAACTTTCTGATGCAATCGTTTTGAGGAACGAAATTTTTCATTGCTTGGTCCTTTGCCAAAGATGATTCCTTTTAGATAGTCATAATCTTTCTTCCTTTGTATGTGTGTTTGAAGAACACATGATACCAGCATACTGGTTCACATGGTTAACAGGGGGATCTGCTGATGAGAAAGGACAGTAATAGAGGACAAGTATTTCAAACATGAAGGGCCAACAATAAGTGCTTCAATGTGCAACTTGCTGATGGCAATCTGATATATTCACAGAGGGAAAACATTTTTCATAGAAGATAAATTTTTATGCTATGTTGGTTTGAATAATCTGTTTTTTGTAAACAAGTGGCATGTTAATAAATATTTAATAAAATACTGCAGAAATTATAAGCAGTACCCTTTCTCGGGATTAAGGTTTTGAAATTTTTCTCCCAAATTTTGTATTCTGTTCTCATCTCCTCATACAGAGACGGCTTGTAGAAACAGTTCTGATTTATTATGCTTTGAAGAAAACAGCTCGCTCGGATGAAGGCAAATTAGGTTTTTAGCAGTTCAATTTCTGTTTGCACTGTGACAGTTAGTTATATGTTTTTTGTAGGAAAAGCCACGTCTGCTCTGGCCCATACGACACAATTTTCAGCATTTCCATGCCGTGGCGGCTGCCCACTGGTGTTGAGGACTCAGGCAAAATCACCTTGGGTGGGAGACAGTTTACACCCACTCTGTCCGTCTCTGATGAGGAGGCTGGAAGCAAGATGAAAGATGCTTGTCCCCTGCCTGCAAGTTACATGGATGCTTTTTACTACACAGAAGTGATGCCATGAAATTAAAACACAAGCAAGCACTCTTTATCTCAGCTCCAAACACTGCTCTCGGCTGTTTATTCAGTACCAGAGCTCTTCCGAACAAAAGCTTTCTGAAGGGTCAGCTGTCCCCTCCCCACAGCACACATTCCTCCAGGGAGCTGCAAAGCAGTGACAGCCAGGAGGTCCCCCTGAAAACACCAGCAGCCACCCCACAGGGCTGAGGGATGTGCTCCCAAGCATCTCCCTACAAAGGCAGCGTGGGCACACCGTGATGCCACCACCACTGCTTGAGGCAAGAGCTGCTGCTGAAATTGGTTACGGCCTCCAAGGAGCGTGATGATCAGTTATGTTTTATTTTTGTACCCTGAGCTTTCATCTTTACAGTGATAAAAGAACAGCTGCCTCTAATCTCACTGCTAAACCCCGGGATCGGTATGGTGACCTCCCTGGCCTCGTGGATGCTATCCTTAACTGGCCAATGAGACTCAAATGCCAGCTATTATCCTTATGGCAACTATGTATTGGCATTACGCACGGGTCTCTCCTGCTGCCTGCCTAATTTTCACAGTAGCAGTTGGGGCTGGGGAGTCAGAGAAAATCTCCGCAGTCACTGCTCTTGCTCAACCTTTGGATTCGCTCACCAGAGGCATGTGGAGGACTGTTCGGGGCTGCTTTGACACGAAAGGTTTTATTTCCAGAGACTGTCACACGGTGATGCAAACTGCCAGGGGAATTCAAGCACAGATGATTAATTAATGCACAGTAAGGTGACCCATGGACTACCTGAGGAGCTATTGCTGCAGAAGGGCTGCCTTGTAATATCTCATTTATGTAAGAGCAGTGAAACACTCTGACCTCAGAAGTTGGGTTCACCATTTCCATAACAAACATGAGGCTTTTTGGCAGGGAGGAAAAATGCAGCCCTTTCCACTGTGGATGAAACTCGGCAGAGGCTGTGGAAGGGTCCCTGCTCTGCCTGTACACAGATCTGCAAAGAAAATAGGCTCCATTCATATCAGCCAGTTGCTGGTTTTCTGCCTCTTGAAAACCAAAGATGGGTCCTTTGTTTCAAATGGCTGCAAGAATGTGGAAAAGAACCTATCATGTGTGGATAGGGGAAAAGCTTANGGGTGGGCGGGCAAAGTATCGAAATATGAGAGGCTGGAAAGAGGTCATTTGCTCTTTTTGTCACAAAGAGGAATTTTATAAAGGGTTTTGTAGTTGGTGCTTGTATCCAGATAACATTTAATATATATTTATTCTGATGGTGATGAATCACATTGGTTCAGAAGAGATTCTTCTCCCTGCATGCAAACCAGAAGGCTTGGATGGAAGATTTTCTGTTAAAGTGACTGGAGTAGTGTTGAAGTGCAAGCTGACAGTGTGCCCTCAGAGCTGGTGGTTCATTGACTTAATATTCTTCTTCCAGGAGATCTGGCTTGCTGATCAAAGACCAGGCATCCCTGATGTGCCTGGCTGCAGGCTGCGGTTTCTCAGGCACTGAGAGATTATTCTCATAGAATCATAGAATTGTCTAGGTTGGAAGGGACCTTTAAGATCATTGACTCCAACCATCAACTCTGATAAAATACATCACTAAACCATGTCTCTAAGCACTATGTCTACGCAGCTTTTAAATTCCTCCAGGGATGGTGCCTCAACCAATTCTCTGGGCAGCANGACACTCTGACCTCAGAAGTTGGGTTCACCATTTCCATAACAAACATGAGGCTTTTTGGCAGGGAGGAAAAATGCAGCCCTTTCCACTGTGGATGAAACTCGGCAGAGGCTGTGGAAGGGTCCCTGCTCTGCCTGTACACAGATCTGCAAAGAAAATAGGCTCCATTCATATCAGCCAGTTGCTGGTTTTCTGCCTCTTGAAAACCAAAGATGGGTCCTTTGTTTCAAATGGCTGCAAGAATGTGGAAAAGAACCTATCATGTGTGGATAGGGGAAAAGCTTAGTGCAAGTTAAAGAAAACTAGTTCTGTCTTCCCTCAAGCTGGTAGGAATTATTTTTTTAAAGCATAAATCCTTCTTCTCGGTGTTTTCTATGAGCAGGGTATCTTACATTTTAAGTATGAAAAGGCATTCCCCCTTGTTTTTGCACACTTTTACCAAAAGTTAGGAATTCCTTTCTAGAACTTGCCCACCACATAATTTTGTGTGGGTCAGTAGAGGCAATGCTGTGTAAAGCCAACTCCTTTGGNCTTAATAACCCTTTCAGTGTAAACATTTTTCTCTGATAGCCAATCTACATCTCCCCTGGCACAACTGGAAGCCATTTCCTCTTGTCCCATCACCTGTGACTTTGGAGAAGACATCAGCCCCACCTGGCTACACTCTCCTTTCAGGGAGTTGTAGAGAGCGAGGTCTCCCCTCAGTTTCCCTTTCTCCAGGCTGAACACTACTCATGGGTTCCCTTGTCCAGTCTTCACCCCACAGAGAGCACAGTATATTAAAATGTGGGATATCCTGGTCACACAAAATATAGAGAAGAGAGATTCATGCTTAAAAATATGAATTCTTCTCCTGTTTTAGATTCACCAGCCTGCTAGTCTGAGCCCATAGCCAAAACTGCTGAACACCAGCAATTCATTTGAAGATGGTTCTTTTATATAAACAAATACATGCACAGATGTACACAGGGAGACATCTACAAATGTTTGCAATTCACTGTAGAGACAGAGGGCATAACTCAAGCAGTATGAGAGATGTTGAAATAATTTTGCAGAGAAAGGTGCAATAACTTCAGCCTCATACAATTCCTACGTATTCCACGTGGCCTCAGCTCTTGTTTAGTAACTCGCAATATGAATAATTTTTTTAAATTGTAAAAAGCTGTTTATCTCCTTTATCAGAGTAGGTAACAGAAATTATAGCAGTGCCTATCCCATGCCTAAGCAGGGCAGCACTGCATTCCTGGTAGCGTAGCCTTGAGATGTCTGGCTTTCCCCAGGGCCATGTTCCAGTGATTCATCCACTCTGTTCAGTCCATCCAACCTCCCTTCATTAGCCTTTCTGCTCTTTGGCAGGCCCACTGGAACCTTCCACCCACCTACTCTAAACCTAACAAAGCCAACAGAGTCTTTGGGTCATGTATTAGCTGTGCTATACATACCAATTTGCATAAATATATCAATTTTATTTCCTCTGCTGGCAGATTGCACAGCTGTAAGTTTTTAATATTTATCCCACTTGTACTGGGAGTGGTTCTGCTCTCCTGTGGTATCCCAAATACCTCTTGCTTTCCAGGATGGGAAAGGATACAGCACAGAACAACTCAGGAAGAAATGTTTCAGGCCCCCTCCACTAAATGAAACCTGGATTAAAAGAGCAGACACACAATCTGCTGAAATGGAGACAGTATAAGAAGTGAAGCTTTCCCTCCATCACCCTGTGTTGAGTTTTTGTTACAGGAAAAGGTCTCAGTGCCTCCTGGGAGAGTTTGGGGACTTTTGTCTTTACCTTCTTTTTACCTTTTAATAGCCTATGAAAATTATTTTTCTGTTGACTTAAACATTGAGGGAGGGAGGGAAAGGCAGATGTAGAGGAAAAAATTAAGAGAGGCAAAAAATATTAATGAGTTTTATTATTATTTGCTCATGGGATTTGTCTAGGTTCTAGAATCACCTTAGGATTTAGAGATATGAAGAATATTTACCTCAGACATAATGTACTCTTTTTTCCCTTTTTATTATATTGGTAGATCTCCCCACATACCTTCCACTGACAAGCAGATTACTTTGAAATACATCACTTGGGCTAATACTTTGTTTTCAACTGCACTGATCCTGCTTGGGTACTCTTTGTTCCTACTCTTCATGAGTTCGTAGTTATCAAGCAATATCAAAGAGAATTATGCCTTTTACACCAGCATTATAATCCTGATCTCTCAGGACAGTCAAATCTTCAGCTTTATTTCTCTGCTACTTTTCTTTCTCAACTTGTTTGTACAATATTTTTTTTCCCAACAATATCCTTATGTAGCAAAGGCTAATCTGAAAGACTTTTTGTTCATCAGGCATTGCCTTTCACCAATAATCATGTCCTATTAGAGCTGTAATTTTTCTCTCTGGTTATTTGGTTGCCCATCTATGAAAGCTCGTACCTGGTTCGTTCAGCTTGAACAAGGAGAAAGTTGACAAGAGGCTCTTCAAGACCCTGTTCTTCTCTTCACTGGCTTGCAAGGTACTTCTGCACTAGTAATTCCCCTCCCCAAAAGTAATAGCTTTTATTTTGTCTCATTACTATAGTGGCTCATTCAAGAGGAAAAAAAAATCATAGAGGGTGTTTGGCTGTGCCAGTGAAGAAACATCTCTGTGATTAGTGAGCAACTTGTTCATTAATTCCCAGTTCAAAATCATGTTTTCATTACCCGACTTCGCTTCTGCAGCCACAACTAGCTTGAGAAAGATTGAGCTGTTTACATGCAACTTAAAATGGATGTCCGAGACATTGCTTTTTTTAAATAATTGTTTCGTATTGCTGACTGATTCTCTGCTAAACAGGCACAGTTACTTAAATGATGCTGTGATATTCACACTTTGTCTTCTCTTCGGTTCCAGGAAATTTGTCTCACGAGAATTAGACATGCTGCCATCTGCAATACAGACATTTCTATCAGCGGGTATGACCAGGAAAACCTACTGTTTGTGAGTAATTTCTTCTAAAAATAAGCACTGTCTCTTAAAAGAGAATTGGGAGAGTGACACGTAGATTTAAAACTATTCTTCTAGTTAGTAGCAAAAAATAACCTACATCTGTGACTGTTTTGTAAAGCAAATGCCATGGGCCTGGAGCGGGGTGCTGATCCCCTCCCAGCTGAAATGCAGGTTTGAACTTTGTCCTACAACAGTTCTGGGACCATCGGCTGGGACCATCAGCTGGAGATCCTCAAACCCTCCAGAAAGATCTAAGGGTCTCCAGACGATAGTCCCAGCTCCATTCACCTCCAGTGGGGTGTGAACCTCCCTTTAGTTCACATGGTGGAGAGGAGCTGCAATAGCAAGGGGCTGGGGGATGGCACAGATACCCAAGCTCCTGAGATGAAAAGGGAAAGCTAGTATGGGTCAGATTAAGGGGCAGGATCAGACTGCTCCTTATTCTGTAGGACCAGCCTGGGCACATATTGAAGCCTCAATAGGGCCTCTAATCGGCACAACAGACCTCCTTTTGCAATCCGCTAACCAAGGGAGTAAATCAAAGCTTATCATCAGTAAATAACACAGAACAGCTCTTCCTCTCTCTCTCTTAGCACTTGGCCTTTTGTGCCATCAAGAGACAACTGAATGGACTCCAACTTCTTGATATACGTACTCAAATGCCAGGACTACTGTCACTTTTAGCTGCACTCTTGCTTTAGCTTCAGGCAGGGCTAAATTTACCTTTATTTATTTACCTTATTTATTACCTAGTATTTACCTTTGTAAATACTGCTCGGGCAGTAAAGCATTAGGCACAAACAATAACTGCCAGTTATCATCCTTTCCAATGAGGGCAGATTTTTGTCCCTTTTGTTAGAGACAGGCCACAAAAAGATCATCAATTCAGTCTCTGACACAACTGAGAGGACAGAGACCTGTGGCCAGGATGCAAGGGGCAGAAATGGGGCAGGAATCTCTTACAAAGGGAATAAAAAGGTCAACTAGTTATAATTTGGGAAAATGATAATTGGTAAAAAGTCTATCATTTAACCCTCTACTTCTACTGTCGCACTTAGTCATTAAGTCTCAGTGTGACAAACGAAAGCCTTCATTTGCAGAAGTGTGTAGTTTCTGCAACTCGGCAGGGAGAAAAAAAACTGAGAGGTTTTTTTCAGGCTCCTGTTTGGTTTTAAGGCAGGGCCAATCTTGTCTCTTAAGTTTACGTTTTTCTAACAGGGGCACCAGAATCATCTGGTAACTTGGACTTCCAATGAGAGAAATAATCACTTCTGACACAGGAAACAGAGAAAACATCTTCCAGTGCCCTAGGTCATCCTGTCCTGTTGGCAAGAGCTCAAGAACAGTCCATTATTCACCCTTGTTTAGGAGTCAGCAAGGCATTTCTGTAGTCTTGCATGTCACAAAGTCCATGGAAAAAACCATAATCTTCTTGTATTCTTAGCTAATGGGGTGACCACAATGTGAAGCACCCCTCTGCTTTCTGAGAGCAGGGCACGTATCGGCCGAACCAGCTTCCATCTTCCAGATGGTCATTCTCCATCTTCCAAATGGTCATTCTTACCCGTAGGCATCTCCTACAGCCCAACTTGTAAATAAAAAAGGAAAAGTTTTCACACCAGGGCTCTGAGCAAAGCAGAGGGGAGTCTGCTGAGTGGAGGCAACCACAGAGCCAGCTGAGGGGCACTACTTGTGCTCTGCTCTGGGCACTGCATCTTCTGTCCATCAGTTCTGCTGATGAATGGTCTTCAGGGGCACTTTTTGTTGGGCGATTCCGTGATTCCGTGGTATAAGCATGATGGCAGAATCTGAGCTTTTAAATTGGTCTAGTTGCAGATAGTTTCGGTCTGGCTTGCTTTTTGTGACTTCCCCAAGCTAAAAAAGGTGTGAAAGCAACAGAAACTCAGCTACTGGCATAGACTGGAGAGCACATGCGTGCTGCAATATGGGAGAGAGCTGTGAGGAACTTGTGGAAACTTAGCAGAAAATTACAATGGGTTGTCAAAAAGAACTTTCTTACAGAATGATGATCTAATCCAAGTGGTAAGAAATCCTGGCTGGTTGGACAACTACAATTACTCTGGGTGAAGAGAGAAACAGTCTGTGTTGGCTGGACCTGTCCTTCCTCCATGCAATCCCCAGAGATTTGCTCTTTAATAAATTATTTTTACAGCACAGCTCACTAGGCAGCCTGCAGGCTGAGGCCATTGTGTGGCCATTTCTGTCCCTAATGGCCTACTCCACTACAGCCCATGTAAATCAGTGAGAAATATTCTCATGGGGAAACTGAGGTCTTGAAAAAAAGCCCTGAAAGATAGTAGATAAATCAGCAGCGGTACTGGCATTGCATAAAGGGCAGCGTGAATAATAATAGCAACAAAGAACTCCCAGCATCCAGAAAGCGCAGCAGAGGTTAGGTTCTGCCACCAAGACAGTTGTTCAGCAGAGATTTAAATGTTTTGAAGGCAAGCTCAGCAGGACAGTTGCACAGGGAGCTTCCAAATGGCTCTGTTTCAGCCACAGCCCCAGGGTGCTGGGCACTGGCTGAGGATGCTGCCACAGGGCTCGGCCTCTTCAGCAGCTCTCCATGTGTTTCCCAACACACAGTCCCACAGTTGTAGAATCATAGAATGGTTAGAGTTGGAAAGGACCTTAAAGATCATTGAGTTCCAACCTCCCTGCCATGGGCAGGGACACCTCCCATTAGACAAGATGCTCAAAGCCTCATGCAGCCTGGTCTGGAACACCTCAAAGGATGGGGCATCCACAATTTCTCCGGGCAACATGTTCCAGAGTCTCATCACTCTCACAGGAAAGAATTTCTTTGTAGTATCTAACCTAAATTTTCTGTGAAATCTCCCCTCTTTCAATTTAAAACCACTACCCCTCATCCTATTCCTATACTACCTGACAGAGCCCAGTGCCCTGCTGCAGGGGGTTCACCCCAGACTGGCAGGTTGTGAAAACTGAAGCCTGCTCTTCAGCAGCCTCTTAAAAGGTGCCTCCAGCAACCTGCACTCTGGCCAGCTCTTGCTCCCGTCCCGGGGAGCCACCTTGGCCATTTTCAGCTCAGTGAGGGGTTCCTTTTTTCTATTGAAATTCAAGCCTGGAGCTGGAAGCTGCCACTGTCCCACCTCACCCTCCATACTCCCCTTGCAGCACATCACTAGAGCTTTCACAACATCCCTTGCAGACCCCAGCCATGTTCCCAGTGGCCACTGACTGTATCAGCAGGACATTATCCCTGCATCCCTTCAGGGAAGCCTTAGGGGAACATTACCACAGCTACCTTCACTGTGCACTGGCTTTTTGGAGTCTGAACAGACTGCAATATCCTTAAATGCCTCTGTTCTCCAATGGATTATTTTTTAATTTCTTCAACAATTAATTCTTGGTCTGTACCCTGACTCACTGAGTGCTGTAACACTCTTAAGTAATGCATGCTAATGATCATCTGATCTGGATTTTATAGCTAGTAGTGGTGAAAGATGAAAGCCCAATATTGCCTATTATACTAAGGCTACATTCAGATATTAAAAAACCCAAAAAACCTCCAGGATGACATCTGTTGTAGCCAAAGTTCATATATTCCTTCATGAAAATTCAGCTACATTAAAAAAAATAGAGGCTTTTGAATAGATGGAGGATGATTCATGCTTAAATATACAGCTGGATGCCTCTCAAAATTCTCTCTTTTTCCTAGTCTTTGCTGTTTTGTGAGTCCACCCAGGGAGGAACTATGATCAGTGCTAACAAATCTCCATTCTCTCACCTTGCTCTTCAACATTTCATCAGAGATAACAGTAAAATCTGGTGCTCTTTTGACATCAGGCAAATAGCATTCCCCAGCATTGTCCTCCTCTCCCCAGGCTGCTTTCTCTTTCACTGCTCAGCAAATCTTCACATGAAGCTAACATTTAGCTACAAAAATGAAGCGTATGGTGGATACGCATGAATACAGAAAGTAGCAGGACTGTCACCGAGTGGCCCTTTTTGGAGAAACTGGCCCCATTTCAGTGGTTAGTGAGCAGATGCATCCGTGCTGACATTTATCAGCTAAAGACAAGGTGATACAAAATCTAGTGAAAGTGATAGAGAGCTGTGAGGGGGGCTTCTTTCTGGCTGTACTCTGGAAGTGCCCGAGCCTGGGCATTTACACCCCAGTGAAGGATGCTGGGGTGTGTACGAGAAGCAGACCTGCTCCCAACAGCTCCCACTGGGAAGAAACAGGCCCCTGCAGTGAAGAGATGGTGCAGCTGAGTGCCAACTAGTAGAAAAAAGCAAAATTGAAGCCCTGCGACAGGCGCCCAGATTGATGTCTGGCACAGTCTCCTCTATCTCGGAGCTGCAGAAGTAGGTCAGAAACCTAAGAGATTGAAGTGTTTCTGTCTGAGTAGCAAGTGCTTCCTTGGACGATCCCAGTTTTACAGCTGCTCAATGTCTTCCCATTTCTTGTGGTCATTTCAGTCTGACGATCACTTTGGCTAACATTCAAAGCCAAACTGGGTCTCCTGCTCCATCAGTTCAACAACTCAGGCTGAGCTGGAAGCTGGAAAGATGTGCTGGACCACAGGAGGAGGGAGGGTGCTGCTGCGGCCATTGCTATCTTGGTTTTTGAATGCCTGCAGTGGCAAAGTGAGGTGGGACCATCCTTTCACGGACTTGCACCTCCATTATGTGTTTCTGAAGACTACAATTTGCTGTAATTCAGAATTATGCTATCAGAGTTTTGTGGGGAAAGATTAGCTCACTAAGATGCCACCACACCTGCAAGGCAGCGACAGCTGGACTGTCAATGAGTTAGTGGCATGTGAAACCAGGATGCAGGAATGAGATGGGGAATGTGACACCCACATGTGTCCTGGTGAGGCTGTGGAAGAAGAAATCTGGGGCTGGGACCCCACAGACAGGAGAGCCGATGGAGAGAAGCATGCAGACATGGAAACCATGTGTGGCTGCACAGGGAAGTCTGGAGCTGAGCTGTGTTTTGTGCAAGCCAAGCTTTTAACATCTCACTTATATTGCTGGTTAAGCTGGGAGGTTTCGTCTGCCAGAAGCAAAGTGGCACTGCCAAATGCCTAGATTTGTCTTATTATATCACTCAGATTTCATGTACCCGTGAGTTTCACAGCAGAACCCAATCCTCGGGGAGGATGCTTGAGCCAGATCCTGCAAGGGTCCACCTCGAGACTACAGCAGTGACAGAGTCCGTGACAAATACCCCATACCAGGCAAGGGAAGCAGGATGCCATCCAGGAACTGTGCGTGAAGACTACTTTGAATTTAAGACCAGGGTTTTTTTTGGTCCTTCTTTCATGTCTCAGGATGTTCTGACTTCTGAGGTTTTTATGGTTGCTCTGGTAATGGAATGATTCTCTGCAGGAATGAAAATGTTATTTACAAAAATTCCTTGTGAAAAAATGACAATTAACTGCTAGCAATTTCTGTAATGCACACTGCAATCACAGATACCAGAGCACTGTTTAAAACCAAGGGCCACCCCTGCAGATGCACGGGGAAAATCACTCATGGTCTCTTGCAAATTGCAATTTCTCATGCTGGCAACCAACCAAAGCACCCTGGCTCGCTCCGGACCAATAAAAGCACGGGAACAGGTGGGTTTTTTTTCATGTGTTTTTGCACTAAGGTTTGGCGCTAATGGAACAGGATGTTCCAATAACCTTTTAAGGTTGGACTAATTCAGTTGTTTGGGTTTGCAAGAGCTGAGCTGCATTAGTCTGGCTGTCGGGTGATACGCAAAGGGAGGCTGAGTAGAGGGGAGTGGGGCACTGTTTTACAGTGTTTTCATGTGGCAATTGGTATAAAAAGACAGAGGAGCTGACTTGCAGGGAATTCAGTTTTCTGACAAGGGACCAAGGGGACAGACGCCTGCAAGGTTGTTGTCTCTCCTTGGCATCATCAGTCCCTGAGCCCGGCTGCACCTGCGAATCCCTGGTACTATCATCCTGGGATGAGAGGAATATATGGGGATGAATAATTCAGCTGCAAATCAGCTCTCCGACTGCACAGCATCTTTTTTCTAGGTTGCTATTTTTAATTTAGATACTCCCACATGTGTGTTTGGTGGATTAGAGACATATGAGAAATAGGAGAAGGCGGCTGACGCAGGCAGGTAGAAGCCTGGGGGGTGGTGGAGGTTGAACCAATGCTGGCCTTGAGAAGTACCAGTGTCACCTTCCCACCAAGGGCAGCCTGAGACTGAGCACCTCTGAGTCCTACTTGCTTCTGTCAGAGCTGAAAATGCTCAGCACTGCTTGCCTGGCTTCACATCCCTGTGCTGGCAATCACAGGGAAACCGCGGAGGTGCCTGTGTGGTTATAGCTGGGTCTGGGAGTCAGGGGATGCAGTTCAAGTTTTGAGGCCTGCTACTTATCTCCCCTGTGCAAACCTTGTAAATTCTCTCTCTTGTTATTCCACATTGGTTAGTGGGAAAAACATTACCATGGCTTCCCTTGGTCCGCCTCACTTAGTTATAATCTCTGGGGAAGACACCGTTGATGCTTGTTTGTAGCTACCGAGGATAACTCACGGGGAGCCTCTTCTGCTGTGAGGTGGCATCTTCCTATCCTAGTTTTTAATCACAAACATTGTCACAATGATTTAAGAGGAGAAGGGGTTTAGCTGCAGCAGCTCAATGAGGAGGTGAGGGACTGTAGGAGACAATGGGACAGAAAAGCTGCCAATTTTGGCAAAAGCAAAACTATCATTGCACACTCATCTTTGCGAGCATCCAGATTTCCAGAAGAGGCTGGCTGGCATTTTGATTTGTACATTAGTTCCTACAGATTAAAAAAACAAAGATCAAAGCACAAAGGAAATCCTCTCATGTCTGAGAATCTTTTCTTTTTCCTCTTCCTGTGTATACAGTGTTTTCCAATAAATTACTTCAGATGAGACCTAATACTAATAATAATCACTTTTACAAAGTCTAGACTGCTTTTGCAAATCCCTGGCTGGTAAAGGCTTTCATGTGCTCCTGTGGACTCAACAAAAGCTTTGAAATTTAGTTCACTCTCTTCATGTTAAGTTATACACAGCCTCAACTCTTCAGCTCTAAGTCACTGGATACGGGGAGCTTCTTAAAAAGAGAGAAGTAAGTATTTGAAACCCAAAAGTGAAATAACTAATATGAGACTACTGCCAGAGTTGGGGAAAGCATCCATGTTTCAGAGGCATGGTGTACTGTGCTACACCTTCTTAACATATATATAAAGAGTTTTATGTAAGAAAAGCCCTTTACTTCTTTCTCTATATCTTGATCTTTGTGATCAAGAAATCCTGGAGTATTGCTTAATTGCTCAATTCCAGATCAGAACAATCTGCTGCTGCTTCCAGATTTTTAGGGAAAAGGGAAATAGAGAAGGAACCTGCACTGACGAAAACGCCAACATTCTTCAACACAGAAATTTGACGATTAACATTTCACAAAGCCTGGTGGTCAGTTTTAACCATGTGATATCCAGGAGACTGGAACAAAAAGCAGTCTTGGTTACAGTCAGCTCAGAAAGTAGGTCATTAGCCAACCAGCTAAATGTCTAATGAGTTCCATTCATCATGGACCTTTGGCCTCCAGACTTCTCCTGGGAAAACAACAAGCACCAACAAGTACATACCACATGGTGGCTTCTCACACCAACATTTTTACAAAGCGTAGCCACCATTTTAAAACACAAAACAACATCCAGACACAGAAAGGTTTCTCTTTCTATCCTAAAATGTGAATTTAATCTCAAAAAACTACACTTGCTGGAGCCCCCAAACAAGTCTATAGCACTGAAACAGTGTTTGGCTTGAGATAGGAACCCTTGGAGGCATTAAGGGAGGAATGGATTGCTTTAGAAAGCCAAGACTGTCTATTTTCCTAGGGGATGTAAAGCACTCAGTTTTCAGCTGATATATCACAAGATACTGAGCCATAGCACTGCCCCAAAATTAGCTTTTGCATATGCACTGCAGACCATTTTATATTGTCTAAATTTTTATCAAAAATTAAATTACTTTTTTTCTCCCTGATGCCATGTCTAAAGGCACAATGCAGATTTCTTACACACCATTTTACCCACCCAATTCTCCATCATGCCTTCCAGATTTTTTGAAAGCTTTTGGTATATAAATTTTTCTTTCTAGTTCTTCTCCAGTTTTGTCGAAGCTCGGATGGACACAGAAGCAGCCATTTACCAGCTGTCAACCTGTGAATAAGCTGTAGCACAGTCACTTGGTAGATTCCTGCCAGGAAAGCACTGACTTTTGATTTCCCAGCAACAATTTGCTAAGTCATAGACTTACAACAGCATGTGGTAACCATCTCCCAACGCATCTGTGCAGTCAGTGTCTGTGCTGGCTCCTAGCTCCTGGCTCTTCAGCACACAGAGAAGATCCCTGAAACTCACTGCATCAGGAAGATGTTTTGGAGACGTCACTCAACACCTCTTCACCAGCATCACTCTTGGTAGGCTAATGGATGTTTGTGACTCTGGATATATGGGGGTCCCACTTACACGGGCAGTGTCACTGCTCCCCAGGCTGCTGTGAGTCCCAGCGTGTCCTGCAGTCCAGAAACTCCTGCTGAAAAACCATCCACAGTATCCTGCAGGAAGCATCCTGTGTTGGATTAGCACCTCAGCTGCAAGCAGGCAAGGGTGGCAGAAGTCTTTTGTTTAGGATGAGAAGTGTGGAGTGCTTCAACTCACTTTCAGAAGCCTGAAACTGATTGAGACGTAATCCTCTATTTTTCCGTTCTCCTTTATACAAATGATGGGCCATTCTTCCTCCATGTGTAGCAAAGCACTTCATAAAGAAATGGCACTGAAAATCCCAGACAGGCCTTAAGAAGCCTTAGCTTTGCATTCACATAAAAGCAGTACAATGTGGGCTGGGGGTTCTGGGTGTCAAGCTCCCTTCTTGTCTTAACTCCTTTAGTGAGCCTTTGAATGTCGAAGAGTAGAAGACAATATTTAAGGTAGTATAAGGTTAACCATGTAAGTATTGGAATTGCAAAACACACGTAAAAGTTGAAGCGTTTCATGTTCGGCTTAGATTTGAGAATGTTAACAGGAAAAAATACGTCAAAAAAACCCCAAAAAATCAAAAGTAGGAATCTGACCATATGAGCTGTACACACAGAGTACCTGAATGGTGTTTTGGTATTTCTTTTACTTCATCCAAAGTCTTTTTCATAAGTTCAAGTCTAACTGAAAACAAAAGTGGAATTTGGCTACTAAAGCAACCCTGTACCTCTCATGTAGAACACAATGACAGAACACAGAAACAGGTGACCTCAGCATCCCCGTGGGTCTGAACAGCTAGAAGCAAAACCTTCATTGGATTCCAGAATACAACTTGGCATTGTTGAGTTTATTTATGGCAACAGAAACTAAAATGAGCTGTACACTCCAAAGAGACTATCTCAACTGTTAAAAGTTGCACCCATGTAAAAAGTCTTTCATGGTGGAAATATAACTAATTAACATTTAAAATCTATTTTCTGTTTTTAGCTATATCATATAAATCTCAAATGTCTATTAACAAGAAATATATTCCAGTTTCTTACACCATTTTTGTGACATTTTTTCTTATAATTTCAGCTACAAAGAAAAAATGAGTGGCAGGTTTTGTAACATCAAATCCCCAAAATGAGGTTTTAATTGGTATTTAGGAATTGCAGTCCAGGGCATTCAATCTTGCTATTAGTCATATAATCACTGGGAAGCAAGAGGACTTCCATCCAGTACCAGTGGATTTGAATAGCATCATAGCTAAGAACCAACACTATGTAGTGGACTCAATATCTCTGTAGTCTATGTGGCATTAAGTGTATCTGTATGATAGTCACATTAATAAATTAATTAAAATAGAAAAGAAAAAAAAAGTATGAAAGTTAAACCATAGTAGATGATCATTAGGAAAGACAGCCAGACTTCAAACAGCATCTCCAATGTTTTACTATTCCTGCTTTAGTTCCTTTCTAATGAAAATTAAATTAAAAATTCCTTTAACAGGACTCAGAGCTGCAAACAGTGCTAATGAAGACTATAAGGTAACTGCAATTGCATGAGACTGCAGGGGATTGTAATAGCATCATAACTTTCCCGGCTGTACCACATGCAATATCCTAAGGCAGCACAATAGCCTCTGTGTGGGGCTGTGAGCAGGCAGCCTTGTCCCACCTGGGCATACCCTCCCTGACAGATTGGCTCACTGGGTCCAGTATCTAATTGCCTTTATTTTTCAGACTAAGCAGCACTTTATGTCATCTCTCCTGTGACGTGCTTTGTGGTACCTCCCTGCAGTTGTTGCAGATGAATTAATCTTTCTTACAGAAATGTGACAGCAGTTATGTACTGCACTTATGTATGCACAGTTGAGTCCTGTGTCCAGCTCTGGAGTCCTCAACAGAGAAAGGACATGGACCTGTTGGAATGAGCCCAGCAGAGGGCCACAAAGATGATTTGAGGGATAAACCACCTCTCCTATGAGGACAGGCTGAGAGAGCTGGGGCTGTTCACCCTGGAGAAGAGAAGGCGCCGGGGAGACCTTATTGCAGCCTTCCAGTATCTGAAGGGAGCTCCAGGAGAGATGGAGAGGGACTCTTTGTCAGGAAGTGTAGTAACAGGACAAGGGGTAATGGTTCTAAATTGGAAGAGGGGAGATTTAGATGAGATATTGGAAAGAAATTATTTCCTGTGAGGGTGGTAAGGCACTGGAACAGGTTGCCCGGGGAAGTTGTGGATGCCCCATCCCTGAAGGTGTTCAAAGCCAGGCTGGATGGGGCTTTGATCAACCTGGTCTGGTGGGAGGTGTCCCTGCCCGTGGCACGGGAGTTGGAACTGGATGATCTTTAAGGTCCCTTCCAACTCTAACCATTCCATTCCATTCCATTCCATTCCATTCCATGTTGCTGACAAGCATTCACCTGTGTCTTCTACAGTTAAACTTTATGTTGGAAATACCTTGTCTGATGTATGCTATGAGAATGTACACCTTCTTCACAGCTTCATCCTGTCACCCTGTGATCATCTATGACCCCTGAGTTGTGTCCGCCTGAGTTATCTGTCATCTCCCTTAGAGGAGAAATTCCTCATTAATCCTAAAGTGCCACATCTTCACATTCTGTTCTAATCAAACATTTCTTCCCACTTACCTACCTGTCAGAGTCAGAAAGATTTTAATATATGATCGTCGCCTTCCATGTTAGGAACGTCTCTTCATCTTCAGATTTCAAGAGCACATTAACTTCATATGTTAATGTAGTTAATGAAAACGGTACCCTCACTGGTCCTAAAACTGACCTTTGAGGAACTTTTGCTGTAACTTGCTCCTTGACTTTTCTCTTCCTTTTCCTCTGCCCTTTTCCATCAATCAGTTCTCCCCCACCTTTTGTGTCCTCTGTTAATCTCCATCTTCTTTTGCTTCATTAATATTTCCCCATTTAGGAGCGTATCAAGTGCTTTGCTAAGGTCCAAATGAGATTTACCACATTTTCTATTTTGGAAAAGCCATTATTTCATTTAAGGAAAGCTATCAGATTATTCTGGCACTGTGTTCCCTTGGTAAACCCAGACTCCTTTCATCTTGTTTTCTGTTTAACTAGAAAGAGCAATTTAATCATTCTTTCTCCTTTGGTAATTATATTATGCATAGAAATACAGAAGAAAAATAGATAAATCATATTTACTTCCATCTGGGCCATATTTATATGCATATACATATAAAACATGCATGCATGTATGCGTATGTGCATATGCATGTTATATGTATATATATATATACACAGACAACACATGCACCTACATGTAAATACATGTACACAATGGTTTCCAAGCTGCACTTAGCTTGTTAGGAAGTATTAGCATTTAACTTTTCCATACAATAAAGATCAATTAATTCTGATTAATTTTAAGACTTGCAGATGTTTTCTTCCTATTCCACTCCCATTCCAGAGCCAGCCAACAGCTAACAAGACAAATCCAGTGCACAGTGTGATTTTACCCAGCACTCAGGCTGGCTCCTGCTGTCCAGTGTCATTACAAAAATTCAGTGCAATCGAGCTGTTGGGTAGTTGCAATGATGAAGTTTGGCCATCATTGTAAAAAGCTGTTTTAATAGTTACTGTGAACGGAAAATGTCCATTCACCACCTGTTTTAAATACGAGGCCCTGGCTCTTAATGAAAGAAACATCATCACGGAACAAGGGTTTAATTATTGGGCATCTGTCTTGTCATTCTTTCTTGCCTTACATGGCAGCATGTGCTTTTGTAAAAGACAAATTTACTGCAAAAGAAATTTGGGAAGAGGGGCACCGTGTCTCGCTACAAGCAGCTGTCCAGATGGATGATCTTCTCCCCCACGTACTACAGACAGTATGGACGGTATCAGTGCAGCAGCCTTCACTAAAGGCTTCAAGCAGCTGGAATCACCTCCCTCTTGGGGCACAACTGACTTGCCATCTCAAATGATGGGTTTCAAAAAAAGAGAGAATAAAGCCCCAGGTTTCCAAAATTTGCATTCATATCTATAATAAGGAGACATCATGTTCTCAGAGTCATCTGAGCTGTGGATAACTTAATGACAGTATGGTATTACCATAATCAGAGTTCACCAGCGCTTGAGAACTGGGCTGTTAGCCCCATAACTATAAATTCATAACTTTAAATACTCTTACAAACAGCTTTTTTTTTTCCAGATTAAAAGCAAGGACTGTAAAGTTCAGAATGCTGCAAAGGGGTAATTTTGCTCACCACTGCATATAACTAGCTCCAAACAACAGCAAAATTGTGCTAGTGAATTAGAACCACAGAATTTTCATGGTTGGAAGGGACCTCTTAGATCATCGTCCAGCCATAAGAAGAAGATGGCAAAGATGAAAATACAACACAGATTACTTTGTTTAAAAACTGGACTGTCGATGAAAGGCAAAAAAGCAAAAGTGCATTTTGACCACTTCTCCCTACCTACTCACAAACTTCAGTCTGAATCAGTAAGAAGCTGCTGACTGTTCCAGCCTGATGTCCATCGAGGGTGTGTGTTCTGTGTTAAATGCCCCCCCTTGCAAAAACCCAACACAATACAGGCGCTGCACAAAATCACCTCAGAAAAAGGCTCACCTAGAACTCAAAGCAGACTCAGCTCCAGGCTTAGGGACCAACATCAGCCTGCTAAAACAATGCTGGTAAATACAGTTCCACTAAGTCTGGCTCTTGCATATTTTCAAAATCCTTCTATACTATTCAGTATCATTAAGCTGGAGAGGGACTTTGTACAAGGGCATTTAGTGACGGGACAAGGGGTAGTGGCTTCAAACTGGAAGAGGGTAGATTTAGGTGAGATCTCAGGAAAAAAATCTTTCCTGTGAGGGTGGTGAGGCACTGGAACAGGTTGCCAAGAGAAGCTGTGGATGTCCCATCCCTGGGAGTATTCAAGGCCAGGCTGGATGGGGCTTTGAGCAACCTGGTCTGGTGGGAGGTGTCCCTGCCCAGCGCAAGGGGGTTGGAACTCGATGATCTTCAAGGTCCCTTCCAACCCAAGCCATTCCATTGTTCTATGATTCTAGTGCTTTAATAAGTGGCACAGGGACAGGCACAGGCTTGTTGATTTTCCAACCAGACGGGGTCATCCCAGTCACTGAGCACAGACCCCTGGGTGGGGGGGCAGTAGGGGAGACGTTGCTGACTTCTTGTTTGGCTGAGCTCTTCTTCCATTGACGCATTGTGTTAAGTTCTTCTTCACTTTGCAAAACATAATAATGAACCTGTGTTGGTTTGGATGACAAGAACCTCCTCTGTCATCGAGGCCAGTCCCCAGCTTGAGCAGGTGTCAACAGTATCATGCAATACCTGTTTTAAGCGGGTTAAGCTCCACACTTAGTAATGTGACTAGTCTTGCTCAAATCCATTCCTTTCTATCCCAATAGTATAACTCTATCTCTTTCAAGAATTTATTTTTCCATTACCACAATATTTGAGTGCTTTTTAAATAAAATGTATTGCAAAAATGAAGCTTCTGTTGACCTTCATGGGATCATCAGAATTCTTCCTTTTGAGATCTAGGCTCAGGTGGTAGACATGGTTTTGAGAGGTTGTTTATTTGGTTTTTTAAATTTAGTCTATTAATTTCTTGCTTTTTTTATATTCTCAAGTGCTATTCTTCACATCCCTGCAATCCAATCACCTGCATTTTTTATCTGACCTTGTGTTTTAAAGCAAAACCACTAAATACGTGTATATGCAAACAAAGGCAAAATTAAACAGAAGCAAAATCCACTCTCAAGGAGTTTAATGGGGAAAAACACCAGAGCAAACTCTTTAATTACATGAAATGGGGCTGGGATTTGAAGCATGCAGGTCAGAAAATTTATTTTGTATTCCAAATGTTGTTTTTTAATCTTCTTTTTGTAGGAGGCTGGAAAAATACTAATGTTGTTGACGTAGGAGCAAAAGAGCAATGCCAGGAAACACAAGCATCAGTTCTGGTAACTATCGGCAAAGGCAAAATTGTACTTGTATGGAAATGTGGGAAGCATGTCTATTTAAGTGACAGAGAACTGGGGCACTTCTGCACATTTCCCATACAGGAACTAATGAATTATCTAACTACTTAATCATCTCCAGGCTTTGTGTTGAGTAACAAAAATGCTAACAGAACAAGTTAGTGCAAAGTCTAAAAAAGAAAACAGGGAAGTATCAGCCTTACAGAAAGGAGTTTAGTACCCACGTTATTATTAAGGGAAATACAAATGTAATTATATCATCCTGTAATGAAAGTTGACTGAGCAAATAGCCCAGGTTAACAAGCAGTAACCACATGAGGAAGGTGGGGATCACGGGAGACTGAGAGAGGTCCCCTGTTTGGAAAAGTCTGAGGATCTCATATATACATACCGGTAGAATACACCCCACCATTTGTGGGGTTCATAGTTCGGTATCTTGTCTTGAGTTCCCAACTCATCTGGACACTCTTGAATGTAGCAAGGTACTTGCTATAAACTCTGCTGCTT
Organism: Pedionomus torquatus; assembly: GCA_013398155.1. NCBI lineage: Eukaryota > Metazoa > Chordata > Aves > Charadriiformes > Pedionomidae > Pedionomus > Pedionomus torquatus. The sequence goes on along the minus strand of VZRU01006766.1, from coordinate 141,109 downwards.
CATTTATTCAACTGACTTACACAGAAATCAAAGAACAAGGCAGCTCCCTGTAAACTCCCTTTATTTTTCAGCACTATCCTAGGCTCCCTCTCATTTAAAAATCCCCCAGTCCTTTTCTCCCACTCTTTTTCTGTTTGCCATACCTATAGCAGGTGAATTGCTTTCCTTTCACAACTTGGCCAACCTTCCACCCATCCCAACATGCAGACAGGGCACGGCAGACTGGAAAACCTCACCTCCCATTGCTGGATGAGGGAAGTATCTCAAGAGAGGTTAGCAGACTTGGATGGAAACCACAGAAAAACCCAGTAGCAGATTTTGGAGGAAAGCTTTGGAGTGCTTTTCCTTGTCCTTTTCGGTTCATGGGACAAGCATACATTGTCATTTCTCAGGCTCACTGCTGACACTGGATCTTGGTCTTTTTAAAATGGTGATACCGAACAATTAGTGTTTAATAGGTAGTAAACTCGCTACTACTCTTACCATGAATGTGCCAATGAACAAGCCCAAATGCCAAACTCTACATCTGAATGTTTTTTGATCTTCATCGATTATTGCACTACCTAAAATACCATTTCTTTTATTTCTTCCTTTTCTTCCTTTCCTTTCTTCTTTTCTTTTTCTTATTTTTTCTTTTTCTCATTTTCTTTCTTTCTTTCTTTCTTTCTTTCTTTCTTTCTTTCTTTCTTTCTTTCTTTCTTTCTTTCTTTCTTTCTTTCTTTCTTTCTTTCTTTCTGTCTCTCTCTCTCTCTCTCTCTCTCTCTCTCTCTGTTTTTCTCACCTAGTTCTGTTTAAAAATAATCTTGCACTTTGTTTAGCTTCATCTGTTCCTGGTTGCCTTGGTGGCTGTCACAATCCAGTCAGCAGAATGAGCTTCAGAAAAATGGGAAAGTTACACGAATGAAGATTCAATATGTATTTGAAGTAAGTTCCCAGTAGTATCTTGAAAGAAGGCCCCTTCTGCCTGTCCTGAATTAACACACAATTCAAAGCTGTGCTGAATGTACTTGGCTTGTTTTTATACGCAGCTAATAAGAACCATACCAGCAAGTCCTCCCAGAAGAAAATAATGAATAATAG
>VZRU01006766.1:40653-137603 GCA_013398155.1 Pedionomus torquatus | reverse complement strand
GGGACTGCTCGCTGCTCCAGTAGCAGACACCCCCACGGGGCTTGTAAACTGCAGAGGGGAGAAAGGGCAGGATGTTTCCTTTTTTGTAGTTCAGATTTGGTCAGCAGGGAGAAGAAGGGAATTCGCCTGCCTGGCTCGAAGGGGGAATGAGAAGTGCTGGCCCTTACCAAGCAATTTTCAGGGCTTATTGCATCCTTCCAAAGCAGGGCCTCAACCTTTCTTTATCTGTCAGTTCAGCCCTTTTGGCCTTACTTGGACATTTTTGGCTTGTCCTCTGCTCCTGTGAAGACCCACACAGGGCTGGGGCAGGGAGGGACACCCTTCTTGTCCCAATTCCACGCACAGGGGTCTAGAAAGGCAAAACCACTTGTGGCCGCATCTCGTTGTAGTGCTGTGTGGCCTTGCTTGGCCTCACTTGTGACTTGCTAATGATGCCACGATAAAGATGTTGAGGTACTGGAGCGGGTCCAGAGAAGGGCAGCAAAGCTGGTGAGGCATCTGGAGAGTAAGTCTCCTGAGGAGAGGCTGAGGGAGCTGGGGTTCCTCAGCCTGGAGAAAAGGAGGCTGAGGAGAGACTTTGCTCTTTACAATTTCCAGAAAGGAGGAAGTAGCCAAGGGGTGTTGGTCTCTTCTCCCAGGGAACAAGTGATAGGTCCAGAGGAAATGGCCTCAAGTTGCCACAAGGGGAAGTACAGATTGGATATCAGAAAAAATGCTTACACTGAAAGGCTTATTAAGCGTTGAAATGGGCTGCCCAGCGAAGGGGTTGAGGCACCATCCCTGGAGGCACTCAACAGATGGGTTGATACAATGCTTAGTGACATGGTTTAGTGATGGCTTTTTGTTAGGGTTAGGTTGATGGTTGGACTGGATGATCTTAAAGGTCCCTTCTAACCTAGACAATCCTATGATTCTGTGGTCTGCATCTTGTGCATGAAGGGGTCTGGGATCATGACAGAGGCCACAGATCTCTTTCTCATCCTGGAAATCTGTGTGCTTAAATGAGCTTTGCTCTAACATTCTGTGACCCAGCCTGGGCCCCTTCCCTGCTCACTCTGGCCCCTGCTTGCATGACTTGTAGGGTCTGAGGCCACCCAGATGTGCCCTGGAAGGCATGACATTGGCAGGTAGGCTTCTCTTGAGCTATGCTTGTGTCTTTCTGTCTTCACCAAAGGGTTTGTTGTATGTAACAGTCATGTTTTAAAAGAGATACATATTATATATATATATCTGCTGAAACTTGTCTACTGTAAGAAAGTGAAGTGCTCCTTTCTGTGGTAAAATGAAAGAAAATAATTCATAAAAAAGATGAATATAATTCATAAAAATAAGCAAACTGGTGGACTACTGAAATGTTCTTGCTAATTTTGATCTGAGTGAGGAAGTGTAAGGTTATAGAGCCGGAGAAATTAGCTGTCTACCCAATAACTGGTATGCATCTGCATTGGCAATCCTGGGTTTGGCCCTGGGTTTGTTGTTATTACAAATACGAGATATTAGCAACAAAAAATTCAAGGCATTAGCATAATTTATGTAAATAAAAAGTATTTGAAAGAGGCTGTTTGTTAAGTAACTAAGAAGAGTGCAATTCTTTAGATATATAATGATACAGGCAATGAGGGCTTGTGTATGCATACATGATGGGTGTTAAGGAAGCATAACTCCCACTATCTATACTGGGGACCTAATTTAGGTGGTATAGCAATTATTTCTATTGATAATGTTGCTCTCGTATGAGAAATAAATACACTGTTTCTGAACTGAGATTTTAATGATATGACTCTGCAAGAAAAAATGTGAACTGGCTGAAATAACTCGCTTGGTACAATAATCAAGTGTATAGGCCAGAATTTGGAAAAAGAAACAACCACAGAGGATAGGAAATACTGATTTTAAAACATGATTTNCCTGGAGAAAAGGAGGCTGAGGAGAGACTTTGCTCTTTACAATTTCCAGAAAGGAGGAAGTAGCCAAGGGGTGTTGGTCTCTTCTCCCAGGGAACAAGTGATAGGTCCAGAGGAAATGGCCTCAAGTTGCCACAAGGGGAAGTACAGATTGGATATCAGAAAAAATGCTTACACTGAAAGGCTTATTAAGCGTTGAAATGGGCTGCCCAGCGAAGGGGTTGAGGCACCATCCCTGGAGGCACTCAACAGATGGGTTGATACAATGCTTAGTGACATGGTTTAGTGATGGCTTTTTGTTAGGGTTAGGTTGATGGTTGGACTGGATGATCTTAAAGGTCCCTTCTAACCTAGACAATCCTATGATTCTGTGGTCTGCATCTTGTGCATGAAGGGGTCTGGGATCATGACAGAGGCCACAGATCTCTTTCTCATCCTGGAAATCTGTGTGTTTAAATGAGCTTTGCTCTAACATTCTGTGACCCAGCCTGGGCCCCTTCCCTGCTCACTCTGGCCCCTGCTTGCATGACTTGTAGGGTCTGAGGCCACCCAGATGTGCCCTGGAAGGCATGACATTGGCAGGTAGGCTTCTCTTGAGCTATGCTTGTGTCTTTCTGTCTTCACCAAAGGGTTTGTTGTATGTAACAGTCATGTTTTAAAAGAGATACATATTATATATATATATCTGCTGAAACTTGTCTACTGTAAGAAAGTGAAGTGCTCCTTTCTGTGGTAAAATGAAAGAAAATAATTCATAAAAAAGATGAATATAATTCATAAAAATAAGCAAACTGGTGGACTACTGAAATGTTCTTGCTAATTTTGATCTGAGTGAGGAAGTGTAAGGTTATAGAGCCGGAGAAATTAGCTGTCTACCCAATAACTGGTGTGCATCTGCATTGGCAATCCTGGGTTTGGCCCTGGGTTTGTTGTTATTACAAATACGAGATATTAGCAACAAAAAATCCAAGGCATTAGCATAATTTATGTAAATAAAAAGTATTTGAAAGAGGCTGTTTGTTAAGTAACTAAGAAGAGTGCAATTCTTTAGATATATAATGATACAGGCAATGAGGGCTTGTGTATGCATACATGATGGGTGTTAAGGAAGCATAACTCCCACTATCTATACTGGGGACCTAATTTAGGTGGTATAGCAATTATTTCTATTGATAATGTTGCTCTCGTATGAGAAATAAATACACTGTTTCTGAACTGAGATTTTAATGATATGACTCTGCAAGAAAAAATGTGAACTGGCTGAAATAACTCGCTTGGTACAATAATCAAGTGTATAGGCCAGAATTTGGAAAAAGAAACAACCACAGAGGATAGGAAATACTGATTTTAAAACATGATTTAAAAAAAAAAGGAATTAGTAGTTGTCCTGGTTTGAGTGATGATGGGGAAGATATCAGCCTAGGGTTTTGTTAAATGCCATATTTCCTACTGTAGGATGTAAAATCAGCGAGTATCTTAAAGAGACTGATGCTGAAGTTGCAGACTATTTGTTCTTTCTCACATATAAGTAGCTTTATTTTAGAAGCCTCACTGTAAAGCATATGAAGAGTCTTTCAACTGGATTTTTAGTTGAAAGCTGGATTGCTTTACTTGCTTGACTTAGAATCATAGAATGGTTAGGGTTAAAAGGGACCCTTAACATCATCGAGTTCCAACCCCCCTTGCTATGGGCAGGGTCACCTCCCACTAGATCAGATTGCTCAGAGCCCCATCCAGCCTGGCCTTGAACACTCCCAGGGATGGGGTATCCACAGCTTCTCTGGGCAACCTGTTCCAGTGCCTCACCACCCTCACAGGAAAGAATTTCTTCCTAATATCTAATCTAAACTCCCCTCTTCCAACTTAAAACTATTACTCCCTGTCCTGTCGCCACTCTGCCTGATAAGGAGTCCCTCCCCATCTCTCCTGTAGGCCCCATGTAGGTACTGGAGGGCTGCTCTGAGGTCTCCCTGGAGCCTTCCCTTCTCCAAGTTGAAAAACTCCAACTCTTTCAGGCTGTTTCCCTAAGAGAGGTGCTCCAGCCTCTTGTTAAATTATATCTTGTCTGAATGGTAAGTTTCATGTGTATTTCTTGCGGGAAGCCCTTAGCAAAATAGTCAGTTGAAATCTACTAATTATAGTCACCCTCCCCCATCTCTTTTCAGTGATGACAAATTCAGTAGTTTTACAGGATAATTTCATCCAACTTCCTCTTCTTATTTCATTCTAAATTTTTACTAACACCCTGTTAAGCCATCTTCTGTTCAGTCAGCCGAATTTCTTGAACATTCAGTTGACTGAGCCTGCTTTTATGGGAGGTTGAATGCAAGAATTGTATCTTACTAGAGAAGAAATCTAGCAACAGTTTTATTCTGTGCAAGGGCCACACTTAAGTCTCTTGGCTAAAAAATAAATTCTTTTATAATTGAAATACACGGGAATAAAATACAAGTACCATGAAAAGCAGACAGGTAATGTAAATCAAGCTGAAATACGTTTCATAGCTACCAAATTTTCTCTATAACAGTAATTACAACCACTGAATTCCTGTTACATATTGTAGATTGAAATACATATTTTTGTCTTTTTCAGATATCCTAACTGTAAGAATGCAGTCCGTTTGTAAGAGAGTTGGCACTTGTTCCTCGTGTTTGAAGAGACAACTAAATGGCTTCCTGGGACTAATTAAATGGCAGAGAAGACTAGTTCCTGCTTGTTCCAGAACTATTTACAGTGAGACGGGGAAATGGGAAAAAAGCTATGGGTTGGAGACAAGAAAAAGAGTTGAAAAATGGTGGCTCCCAAGAATAAAGGATCAGTTCTGCAAAATTACAGAAATTGATGTAAGCATTTTGAGAAATTTTGGAGTTACGTGTTTGATATTTTGAATGAATGAAACTAATTGAAAATTACTTAGTACAATTGGCTTACAATGATGAGATTGTATATTACGTTCCAGGGGAAAAGACTTTATGTGATAGTAGATTACTAAAAACATTTGATGAAATAGGTGGAAAAATAATAAGAAAACTCAAGGAAAACCACAGTCAGCAAAGTATGAGCTTGTAAATTTAGGAAGTGTTCAATCACTTCTTTCTTTGTATATTATACCACATTTAGTAATTATTTAAAGTATTAAAAGAAGCATTTTCTACATTCATAACTTTTGTAAACAATTAATTTTCTAAAGATCTCGTTCCCCATGATTATGACAAGATATGCTTGTGACATTAAAATCTGCGTTAAGGGAAGGTGATTTTTTTAAGAGTATCTTCTGGTTTTCAGTGTCCTAAGAATAATGAGTGACGTGCAGGAAAAAAATCGTTTTCCATGAAATAAAAGATCTTGAAAACAATTGCAATCTCAGTCTCTGACTCTTTTTGCCTTCACAGTTACGCTCAGTCACATAGGTGTAAAAACATTTTTGTGCCCCCTCATGCTTGTTTGTTCTTCTTTCCTAAAATGTGCCCCATCTCCAATGAAAAAATTACTCTGTCAAAGTGTTGAAGAGAGAAAAGGGGCTTGCTTTTTCTGAGGAAGAAAACTGAGATGAAAAAGATGTGTATGCATACGTGTAGCAAGGCAGGCATTAATTTAGACTTGTGTTTTTCGTATCTGACAATATGTGTACACGTGGCTATCATATATTATACAGCATACATATGCAAAGTTCTAAATTGTATTTTTAATGACATTTTCATTTTATCCTTATAGTTGAAGCAAATTTAATAGCATCTTATAATAAGAGGCAAATAATGTATAGTGTTGCAATGAAGTATTCAGTTTATTTCTAATTTTGCTTTTGGAAAGAAAAGTGATAACAAAGCAATATTTGATAAATATGAGGAGAGTTCGGTCCAGAATAGTAATAACTGCCCATGGTTTTTTCTTTTTCCTTATTTACATTAAAAAAAAATATGTAAGAACTTACCAAGCGTGTATCAATGATAAATGCAATGGTAAACAGGATGTATTAGGAATAATTTATGTTTGACTTCTTTGTAACTTTTGTTGAACTATTCAAACCTAACTAAATTAATTTTTTACTTTCTTTTCATCATGCAAAAAACTGCTTGTAAGACGTCTTTGGATCTGAGCATACATAATGGAACTGAACAGTTTTCCTTCAGTGGATGTGCATGCAATTGCAAATTATTGAGTTAGTCACTCGGGGAGTTACTGTAGTTCAGCTCAAAAAACAACTGGCCCTGAGTGAGCTCTGTGTCTGTTGTAAACACCAAGTAAATTGCCTGTGAAGTTTAACTGTGAAGAGGACACTTAAATCTTTTATGATTTAATTTTTTGGTGGGACAGATTAGGAGCATATAGATAATCAGTGACAGACACTGTGTAGGGAATGGTGATTTGTTAAGGTGCAATTATGTTAATATATGCTTTGTTGAGTAAAAGTCAGTAAAAAACAATTTTCAAGTGTATATATTTCAATTTGTATACAAATACCAATAGAAATTGATGTGATGGCAGCAGAGTCTGGTGAAACATCTCCATTTACATCCCCAAAGAATTTGATCCTAGGAACTTTGTCAGCTTTCACTTGGATCAGTTCCACAGAACTTTGTGTTTTTCATGGCACTCTGTAGTTTATAATGTTTGCATGTATTTATTTAGGTGAAATGCTAACTCATGTAGTTATAACTTTCTAAAAATTTCTTTCTAGAAATCAAGACCAAAATTTTATGTGCTTTCTATGTTCCCATATCCTTCTGGAAAGCTTCACATGGGCCACGTTCGTGTCTACACCATCAGTGATGCAGTAGCACGTTTCCAGAAAATGCGAGGGATGCAGGTAAGAAAAGATCAGCAGTAGGACTGGGCAGGTTTTTTATGTTTTAATATCAGAGGTGGTCAGGAAATTAGTGTTTTCTAATATTCATGGAGGTGAAGGCTTAGTCAGTATATATAATGCAAATGCAGAGCTTTGGATATTGACAATATCCGAACCTGTGGAGGTTTGGATATTGACATTTGAGACTTTTTAAAAACAGGTGATATTCATAACTCACAGTTGATATTGAATCAATAGAAGCTATCTCAGGTGATACAACTAATGCCCTGCCAGCTGCCTGAATCTGTGGCTCAGTGTCAATGAGGCCTGTGGGTCACAGCATTTCTATGCGAGGAGGCTGAAGGCACTGCCATCTAGGTGGAACCATGGCGGGGGCGAGAAAAGTGTAGCTGGCAAGAGAAAACGCTCACCGCAGAAATCAACGCACCTCTTCTGCTTCTGACAAAAGGATGATGTCCTTTGTCTGCCCTTAGAGGGACTCTTTGCTCCTCTCTGCCAGGGAAATGTGTTCTCATGACTACTGTATGAACGGGGTCTCATCACATGTCATGTCACCTGGCTGTAACTAGTAACTACTGTTCTGTAGTGGCTGACTCCTGGCTTGCCTACTTTAGCCTTGCTCATACATATGAAACACTGTCTCTGAGGGTATAAGTCTACAAGGTAGGCTAAGACAACTACTGGCTGCATCTGCAAAGAGAAATCTCACTTTCCCACCTGTGTTCTGTTGTTTCCTAGCCCACCCCATGCCCGCCATCATTTCTCCCCTGCTCCCTTCTCTCTCTGCGGTAGGTAGAAGGTATAGCTGAGGGCCTAGTCTCTGGTGTCTACAGGTGGGATCCTAGTTGGTGTTCTGCAGTAAAGACTAGCAGGTAAAATATGAAGGAGGTGAGAAAGTTGTAGGAGAATTGTGGCCCGAGTGACAGGAGGGAGGAATATGGAAAGAGAATGCCCAGTTTTAGGGTAAGGAACTAAAGGAGAGAAGTAGACGTAGGCAGTAATCTAGGATAAGACTTGGAAAGGAATTCTCTAATGTACAAAAGAGAAGGAGCAGTTCAAGGCTATAGGGATCGGTCCCTCAAAAGTGTATGAAGAAGATGAAATTGAGAAATAAATGTTAGTTGCCTGGCTGTGGTACTCAGTGCAATTTCCTTGCTGCAAGTGCTGCAGAAGTGTAGTGTTTCCTGGATTTATCACCATCCATGGGACTCTTAAAGGTATTGTCACTGAATTATTCAGTGTGCTGCCTTCCAGATACTATGTATTTTATGCCAATGATGGAAGAGCTGCGGTATTGCTTTATAGAAATGCATTCCCATGCTTTTAAAATTATAGGAAAAAGAAATAGCTAACTTAGACTTTAAATAAGAGGGGGAAAAAAACAGTACCTGTTGCAATACTAATCTTTCCTTACTCCTTTGAATGACCAAAACTTAGATATCATTGAAAGAATTGAACCAACTGGGCTCTTAAAGGGACTTTTGATTCTTGCTTGATGTTAAGACCACTGGAGACGATGTTTCAGGACATAGCTCATCTCTTATCAATAACAGTGGGGGTAAGCACTAAATTTCTGCCAGCTGAAATAAAGGGGAAATAATTGTCTACATCCAGTAGATGTAGGTGTTAGATTTTGAATATAAGGGAAGTAAGCACTTTTAGTAGAAACTTTTGGGGAAAATGAAAAGATAATAGAATTGCAACGAAATACAAGAGCTACCGTGAAAGCAAGTTTTCATTTCCATGATTGCCTGTTTTTCTATAAAAGTTTTGAAAGTATTTTAAGGTTTTTAAATCTTGCCTTTTAGTTTATTTGAGGGGTGAGTGCCTATAGAACATACTGGTTTTCTGTAAGTACTTATCAAAGTCAAAGAATTTAACCTTCATATATGATTAAGAGACACTATGATCTCTCAAATGATTTTCTGAGTATGTCAGACTAAGAGCTGTTGTGTTAGTGACGTACAATAACTTGCTGGAACTTTTTTAAGTAAGACATTACCTTAAAAAACCTTTTCTTTATTAGTCATGCTAAATTCTCCATCACTTAGAATTAAAGCCTTTATAATTGATTTTCTCCTCGCAATTAATTTACCAGCATCTAGATGTTTTATCTGGCCATTGTCACAGTTGTCCAATCTGTTAAAGATTTTTTCATTGTGATGGCTCTAGGCTATGACCTGGTTATGTCTTACCATAAAGAAAATTTTATATACCCAAGAAAAATGTTTTTCCCTGCATTCAGGGAATTACTGGAATTCTTCAGTACATAACAAGAAAGAATGGTTTAGAAATGAGAAAAATATTAAAATGAATAATTTGGAAGTTATTTTATTGCTTTATTATTATTTGCTACTCTTTCCCCTCTCTCCCCACCTTGTTTATGGAAGAAATACTGCTTAACATAAAGCTGTAGGTGATATTGGTGACTAGTGACACTGAAAATGGGCAATCAGACAGATTACCTAATGAGCAGCAACCTTTCTGCCATAGATGACTGGCTGGTCATTTATTAAACGGTGTGCAGGGGTGGGATTGAACACAAGAATAACATTGGGATAGGTAGTCACCTTTTTAGGTGTACTGATGGGTGATAAGCTTCAGAGTTTCAGGAGGAGGTACATGAATGTGTGTATTGTAGTACAGAGGTTGTATCAATACAGGGCCAGCACATTGATTGCACTGATGGGTGAAGAAGTCCTATTTATTTTAACTGAAGATCTGACCAGGGAAGCATTGTCTTGTTCCAGCACTCCTCAAGTATACATGTAGGCAGTGCATGAGAAGCAAACTCTGTTATGCACTTGGATTAGGTTGCTGGGGAAATGATTTATAGAGTACATCTGTTGTAAGATAAGTTGTTTACATTCTAATTACTGAAGATGAAGTTTGAAGTCTTTGCGTGGGAACTGTAACCCATATAGATTACTTAGCATGAATGCAGTAAGCTAGTCTCTTTTGAAAATGTGTTAAGGATAACATTTTTCTTGAAGTGCACTTAAAACAATTTTTGTGTATGGAGAGTTCTAGTCATATTTCTTATTACAAAAATATTTATTTAAAAATACTATGAGAAAGTAATTTTTATATTTTAAATTACAATTTTGTATATATTAGTAAACCAATCCAGAAACTGTGAAGTTTCTGATTGTGTTTTCTCTGTAAATTTACATGCGTGTTGTGAATTCAAATGTATGAGTTTTGGAAGAAGTTAAGAGTTTTCCTATTCATTATTTGAGAGTGGTGTGTACAATTTAGAGATATTCATGGTTATTTTCACTATGGTAGATTTCCAGTCTGCTGCTGCTTGGGGAAAAAGTATTTACCGTTGCTTTATCATGCTATCATTATGACGTCTTTGATGAATTCCAAAGTGGATAATTTGTGTCTCTCAGAGGACTGAGAATAATTCCCTTAGCAATCTGTAAATAGTGGTTCAGTTCAATGGTTCCTGTAATATCTTTTTAATAAAATTTTGAATTGTAATTGATACATCAGGATAGAGAGGCTATCCTATGCAAGTTGGGCAGAAATGAGAATGATCATTGGGCAATTCAGGATGAAATTCCTGTACGCTAGAATCAGGTTTCTTAAACTGCTCCTGATAGATGGAATAGGAATATTGTCAGTGATATTTCTACAGTATTGCAAAATGACTTAAAGAACATTTGCATTTTATCCAGAACATCTTTTTTTTTTTTTTTTTTAAATTGGATTAATTTTCATTAATTGTTTTCCCTTTCATCAGTAAATCTTAATACTCCTGAAATTGCAAAATGTGAATGGTATTGAAGAAAGACAGGCAAGTTTAATTAAAACTTTGTAATGAATTCATCAGTAGGGTGAATTATTTCAATGCAGTTTCGTTTTTCCAATCATCATTAGCAGCTATTCTCCACCTTTTTTTGTGTGTGTGATTGTGTCCTTTTGCCAGGTTATTTTCTGTGGTATAAACCATGTGAAAGGTTATTACAAGTATCCTGTGTGAATTGAATCTTGTAAAAAATCTATTCTTCCAGTAACACTGAGCTAAGTGTTAATTAGCTCAGTCTGTTTCATTTTAAAGAGAGAGAAAATGAGCTAGTATTTTAAATGCAATTATGTTGTACAAGAATGTGTGAGATTAAGGAGGTGAGTGACACCTTTGTTTTCTAAATGTTTGTAGTAGTGTGTGGATGTAGAATAATTACTTGTATTTTATATCTTCTGAGAACAAGAAATAAATTAGAACATTTTTTAAGCAGAGTTGTGTTTTGATAGAAATCTGTGTGGGTTGATTATTTTTTAATTTGAACGTGCCTTATCAGAATGCAAGCATGCGGCATTCTGTTGTAGAGAATCATTGAAATAGTCCTTGATAGAATGTACACACTAGTCACAAATTCATTATTTTACTCTATTTCCAGGCGTGCCCTGTCTGCTTTGGGTTTTTTTTGTTTGATGGTGGTAATTTTTAGCTGTTGCACGATGGTGTTTATTACCTTGTAGACATAAAAGACAATCTAGGCTGCATTCAGGTGGAGATCTTATATTTAAAATCTGCTATATCTGTAATCTGTTGAAGTACAAATCCGATTTTCCTCGCGTTCAGCCTAATTGTAGGCAGCCAGTGGAAGAAGTCCTCTCCTTTCCTCTCTCCAACTGCATGTCCTTACTGTCTCATGTGTGTATGGTTGCACATCGGTGAGATTAAGTGCAAGGAGGATCACAGAAAGTGTTTTCTGGCAGCAGGAACTCATGACCACAAATTACCTGTTTTGTCAGCCTTTTTCAGTTAGTTCATGTTGAGTGTGTCATGGGGCTATAACTAGAGACGTGAATGTAGACTTTGCTGTATTGATTTAAATCACTAATCTGTCAGCAAACCTCTTCATTTTCATTTTTGGCTCTCTCCATCACACATTCTCAGAAATAAGTAGTATTTATTTGCAGGCATTTTTAACACTGATTCTACAGTCTTTCTTACAATTTAGAACACATCAATCCAAATGTAAGAAAGATACATCAGCTCCCTGGTCACAGTCTTGAGACATACTGAGCCCATCAGGAGAGCAAACAAATTCTTTGTTTTCCTACAAACATTGAGGAAAATTCACTGAATCGTCTGTCCTAGTTATGTTGATGGAGGCAGAGAACTGAGTGTTATGAGATCATTGTCAGCTTTGTGTTATATAGTACTTACTGATCTCGCCTACTAATGTCAGTGTGATGGGCTGATTGTTACGGCAGTGAATAGATGAAAATCCTCTGAGAGGAAGAGCTGAGATCTCAGAAATGAATTAATAGAGTTACTGTGCCTTCATCAGCTTCATCCCACGGTCTCATTAAGAGCTCTAGCCATCGTTAACAACAGATTTTTGACCATGCTGTGAAATGATTCTTAAAGTGATTCTGCGAACTAATATGAAGGCAGAGTCTTTGGGATCTAAAATTGTTTCAAGATGCAACTGTTTTCTTTTTTAATAATCTGCTTCTGAAAAGAAGGCTCGGTGTGGTAGTTACCAAGCGCTTTGTTCCTCTCACATTAATAAATCACTTCCTTGCCACTTCATGGTCTTGTGCTAAATGTAGTGTGGTGTTGAGTTGTCGAAAATGCCAGTCTTCCATAGCTCATTTTACCAGATCACATGAAGTTCTGTGGATCTTAAACCCTTGTGTTCAACGCTAACCTAATTTTAACCAGGGGGATTTTACCTGTCTGCTTCATTGCAAAGACCAGAAACATACAGCTGCCTTTGGAGATAGTACTGGCTTCTGCTGTCGTAAAATGACTGTGAAACGATAATCTGCTGCCTTCTACCAGGTGTAGACATCTTAGGACTTACTCAGGCCTACCCTCTTGCAAGATATGTTCATTATTTGGTTTCTTTTCTCCTTGTGGCCTAATGGAAATACTGCCTGTATAGAGAAGTGATACTTGGAGTAACGGTCACTCTAGTGAGCAGACATGATCCTTTGGTTGCATAAGGTTTAGAGACTGCTGTCAGAAGCAATCAAGTCACCATTCAAGAAAGTGGATGACTTATTTTCTTCTGCTTGTCTCTAATGCTGGAGGGAGCAGCCATGTTTTCTGCTAGCTAGAGCCTATGACAAATCCATCAGGGAGCTACAAGGAATACTCTTTCATCTTCAAAATTGCTTTCTTCCTATTTTTTTTAATTTTGTTTTCAATAGCCAAATTGTTCCTTTAGCCTTTGTGCCAACTTCTGACATGTTAGTAGTATGTTTTCTTCTCCCCTTCCACGTCTCTTGAGATTTTTGATGTTTTTCAGAACTGCGTAGTTAATCTCAGCCTTGTGTTTTATGTTGGCTGAGCAGAGTTAAGGTGTAACGCCAAGAGCTGCCTGGAGACTGCGGCATTTTAACTGTAGATACGTAACACACATTCCAGCCAGAAGAAGCTGACCTATTGTTTAGACAAATGCATTTTACAAACCTTTCAAATTCATTCACGGTAGAGAAGTAAAAGAGACAATAAACTTGAAATCATTTTCTAAACCACTGTGCGTGTTACATTCATCTCTATAGCAACTACATAAATAGATCTATCCTGGAGATTAATTTGAGGATATTTTTAATGTCTCTTTGAATTCAGGTTTCTGATTGAAACTTGAATTAGCTTATTTCTTCAGCCCTTTAACTTGAGGAATGCTATTGGTTGTTAAATTGAACTGTCTTTTGAATGTGATAAGTGTATGCACTGTATGATATTTTTAATATACATGCTAGAATTGGGAAGATCTGTGTGAGCAGATAACTCCTGGTAGCGCTGATGGTACAGTGATAAAATGTCTGCACATTAGCTGTCTGGAGCATCAGTCAGCCCTTTGGGGGAGCTTGTAGCCGGTAGTGAAGCTGTTCTTCCCACATACTTTTGCTCATGAGCATAAGAAATGAGATTGTGCCTGGCTTTTGGCTGCTTAACTATAGCCAAGATATCTTCAGAAGCCAAATTTTACAAAAATTAATCAAGAGCAGTTGTTTTTAATCTCATTTTATGTGCATCAGCTTGTAGTAAAAGAAGGTATTTGTAGGGTTACAAATGTAGGGCATTTGTCTCAAGAAACAGCATTTAAATAAAAGAAAATACATGGTCCCAAAAAAATGTTAATTTGATCATTTCTGTCCAGAGCCAGGGGGTCAGCACTAATGGTCAAAAAGAGCTGAACTGTAGAAACTAATATTTATTGTGTCCGTTAAAAAAAAAAAATCTGTTGAGATTTGTAAAGTTTTGGGGGTTTTTTGCTCTTTTATACCAGTGTTTTTGATTACTGGCAGAGAGAGGGAGAAGAGAAGCGTTGGGAGAGGTGGCTTCAATGGGGCATTGGCAAGTGTTCTGGGCTCCAAACAAGCATTGCTGTGTAACACTTATAATGTGTGGAAGGTGGGGAGTTAGGAAATCGGACTTCTATATTTTCTGACACTGCGATAGGAGGAATAATAATCTGTCTGATAATGGGGAAAATCTGTAACACATAATAACATTCCTATTTCTATGAGATTTATACATCAGAAATGTGCGGTGTACAGACCCATACTGTACTG
Organism: Pedionomus torquatus; assembly: GCA_013398155.1. Taxonomy (NCBI): domain Eukaryota; kingdom Metazoa; phylum Chordata; class Aves; order Charadriiformes; family Pedionomidae; genus Pedionomus; species Pedionomus torquatus. The sequence goes on along the minus strand of VZRU01006766.1, from coordinate 123,347 downwards.
GCTTCAATCAGACTTGATCACAGTTTATTACCTTTGGTTTTGTTGCTGCACCAGCAGAGTAATGATATACAGCAAGTTTAGTTTTAGTTCAGCATTGAAATTGAGAGTGCTGAGGAGTCACATCTGTTAAATTCTGTTGTTTTTACACTGGGTTGGTGCCTAAGGCACCTTTATAAACAGTTCTATAAAATACTTGTTATGAAAGAATCCAGAATGAAGTCAGAGGATTGGAAGATTGTGGCAAAGAAGAATAAAATTAATTTAAACCAGTGACAAAAGTGGCTCTTAAGCTTTGGAAATGAACAGCTTTTTTTGCACAGAGATAATTTATGAGATTAGAGTTGCTGGGCTTGCTTTCCTACTGCTTGTTTGCTTACGTGCCACTGAAGAACATGTTCTTTATATAAATACATGTTACAAAGGTAGAAATATTTATTCTTTCATTCTTACAACCTTTAAAATGTTACTCAGGCATGTTTTGCTCTTGTTAAACTTGTGTAACTTTGATTATAATTACTGAATTTGTAGCGTATTTGTAAGAAGTGGGATTAGTTTTATCAGGTACCCAATCTGTATTTGTGTTTAATGTCAGCTTCTTAAGTAGTGATTATTCTTTCCTTGGTTATTAAACAATTTTTTGAATACTTATTGTGTTGTTATATTATTTTTCTATATAATTTGCATATTAATAGGAAAGATACATATCTCCATAAAAAAATAATCTATCATATTTTGCAGTAGATATTTTTTCCACCTTTATTTGAAGTCTTGAAGAATAATTTTTGAATCAGCAGACTTTTTAGTAAAATTTGACTAAAACTCCCCCACCCACCCCCCATCCTCTTAATTTTATCTGTTGGATTTAAGGTTATCATAGGGTATTTTATTTTTTTTCTTCAACAAAAGAAAAAAAATAGTAGGCTACATATCAGCTACAGTTATAAAACTATTGGTTGAAATAGTTTTACTTGCTTGCTTATGCTCCTTTGGGATGAATATTTAATTCTGTTTAGCAATATCATCAGCCGCTAGCTTTGGCCACCACAGAAATCTAGAAAGGACTGATTTTTGTCATTGTTAACCCGGTATTGAAATTGTCATGAGGATTTATTGCATAATACTTTACACTTGCTCTAACGTTGCACTATAGAGAGCAAATATGAAATATTCATCTTTTAAAACAGACCTGGCCACAGCGGGCAGGTTTTGAAGAAGTTCAATTCAGACAAAGCAAATGCTGAAATGCAAAACACTGTTCATTATTTGGATCAAAACACTGATTATTATTTAGAAGCCTCTCTCTCTCTGTCATTGATGCCATTCCGGACAATTATTTAAGACTCTGTTTTCCCTTGTTGCTGACAGGTGATAAATCCAATGGGATGGGATGCATTTGGTTTACCAGCAGAAAATGCTGCAGTTGAACATGGGCTTCATCCTGCAAGCTGGACACAAAGGTAGTTTTTAATGATTTTAAGTAATATGACATTTCCACTGTGAATTCCTGTACTGTGGTCTCCATAAATCAATAAAACAGGGTAAAATGAGTGTAGAAACAGAAGAAAGGCAGTACAGAAAGAACCAGGGTTATTTGCCAGTGTTTTATGGGATTGTGCAGATGATTCGGTTTTGAAAAACAAATGTATCAGGATGATTTCCAAGGTTTTCATCTCAATTACTTTTAACTTGTAAAAAGGTAGAATATTGAAAGAGTAACATTTCCCAAGCACCCAAATCAGTGAGTAAGAAATAAATGAGAATTTCATTAGGGTGGGTTAAATCTTAGTACAGAATACACAGTTGAAAATTACAAACTACGTGGTTAGATTTAGTAGCAGTTTTCAGTACCATGAAAAAGAAGAATATAGGTTTTTTTCATTTGAGACTGGGTCTCAGAAAGTGATAAGCAGTCATTATTTCTGCTGATTTCTCTGAAAATTTTGGGCTTTAGACTACAGTATTGGATGTTGTGTTCTCCTGTTATTCTTTAAGATGAGTAGAAAGTTATTTAAGTAAAGATTAATTTCTATAAATTACTCAGAAACCACTCTTCCTAAGCGAAGCTGTTTGTTGTGCTCTGGGTGCAGTAATCTAGCTGTAATATCTGTTTGGACCTTGATCCATTTCCTCCTTCAATAATGCTGTTTCTTTTAAGTTTTTTTCAAGCTTCTGATCCCATGTTATGATACTTGATACTTTTCCAGCTAAAATATGGTGGTAATTGATTTCACTTAGGAATAATGCATGATTACACTACACAAATTCTCAGTTATTTATGCTCATTTTTAAAAATTTCCTTCATGTGTGGTTTAGATGAGAATATTTGTGAGAACCAGTTACCATCAAGACACAAAAACCTGTTTTTGTTCTTTTGAGAGTCTAAAACATCACTGTGCAGTGTGTTGCAGGCTATCAGTTATATTGAGGTACGGTTAGTAGGTGGATGATTTCTGTCTTCCTTCAATAACCCTATTGAAGCTCAGCTGTAAAAAAATCTGTGGATCTGTTACATTCGAGTGCCTTGTTTTTAACTCAATTATCTTGATGGGACCTTCACCACATAGAGTGTTATTGTGATCCTTACCTACATGACAGCTGAAGCACAAAGAAGTGAAGGTTGTCGTTTTGAGACAACAAGGCTGACATGAAGTACTTGATGACTTCTGAAGGGTTAGTGTTTTCCCCTTCTCTCTACTACATGGTCCATCCTCACCTATTGTACAGGATTTGGCACTCATAGGACATCTTGTTGAACTGACTCAGCTTGCTAACTCGGTGGAAAGCCATTCTTCGGGCAGACTGAGTTGAATTGGATCAACAGAAAAGCAGTGAGCATGTGGGGCAGAGACTGCAATAGCAAAGCACTGTTTCTGCTTGGCCTGTCTCCTCTAAGCAGGGTCAGTACCCTCTTTGGCAGGGTCATACCAAAAAGTGTGGTACTGCCTGAGCCGAATCTCTTCTGCTACTTTCTGTGCTAGTCGGGTTTTTTTTTTTCCTCTTTTCTTGTTAATAGGTACATGTTGTTCCATAGGCTTGAAGCAGATCAGCTGGTAGTTACAAGATGTTTTATATTGGAAGAAAAAGTTGCTTTGAGAATTTTGCTTTGAAAATTTCCTTAGTACTGAAAAGACTGATTGTCTAGTTTTTAGAATTAGATAACAATATTGTAACAGCAAACTAAGACAAGTTAGCACATCATCACTGGGACTCATTTTAATAACATTATGATGATACAATCATAATAATGATTATAATAACAGGTAGAAAAATTAATAAATTAATTACCTTTTTTTTTTTTTATGCTAAGGAAGGGGGTTCGTTCATCATATGGTAATTTTAAATTCTGACCACTGAAGTAATTTCTATCCTCCATTTTCTCCACTGTCCTTGTCCTGAATGTTCGTCATGCCTGCAGCAGGGATGACTGAACTGAATGTGAAGCTGTGATGGTGCAATAGCAACCTGATGTGTTTTAGTCATCCCTGGAGCAGAGCTGGTCACCCATGTAAAAGAGAGCACACTGTAAGCATTTCAGTGGGTTTTGTTCAGGAGTGATCAACCATATTTCAGAGCATCCTAATTTTGCAAAGAGGTGATTTAAAACGAGCTCTTATATTCTCAAAGTTAGGGGAAAAAAAAGAAAAAAACAAAACCAAATTGAAGATAGAGTTACTTACACAATACACACAAAAATGTTTGTTAGTAAATGTTGGTTAGTGGCAGAAACATTTTGAAAATACACTCAAATTTGATTTGGGTTTTTTTTCCAAATGAACTAGTACAGTTCATTTTGAATGTGACTTTACTATAAGCAGTCCTGCTGAAAGTATGGTTTCTCCCAGTGGAAGCTGTGAGTCCATAAGAGGATTTGCTGGTCTACCCATACTGATATGACCCTGCTGGCAGACCTTTTCTAATGTCACTGTGGCTCTGCAACTGGTAGCACTGGATACTTGCTTTACTCAGTTGTTCAGTAGTGCAAGTTTGTTCTGTGTCAGTTAAACACTTGGTTTCATGACTGTCAAATTAGTCACTGTGGGAAGACAGATGATACTTTGACATAATGCATTTTAGTAGAACGTTAAAAGTCTGTAAGAAATTTTAGCAATTCTAAAGTATGTGAATGAATTTGCACCAGGTCACTAGTTAATATTGTGTAATTGTGGGTATTTTCGTAGACTGTCTTTAGTGCATTTTCAAACTGAAGCTTCACTGTATATTCTGATTTATCTTGTTTTACAGTTTTAAAATAATCCACCCAAGGTCTAGCCCTACAGTTTCACAGTTGACTTAAGTTTATTTATGACTGTGCTGCCACTACAAGTTTAGGAGTTTCTTGTCAGCTCCCAGGATATATGTCCCCACAACCTCTTTTGTGCCGTCTCAGATGTTTTTTTGCAACCACTGTGTTGGTTTGATCAGCCTGTTGATCAGAAGGAAGCAAGAAAACTGGTGGGGTTTTTCTGAGAACTTTTTGTGGGACATGTCTATGGTTGAATGGGTAAGCTGATACAACTCAACTTAGAGCACACAATCACCAGAGCCAGAGCAAAATACAGCCAGGATGGCATTGCCCAAGTAGAGCAGAATAAAGCTGATTGCAAAAGTGTGTCCTACAGCATCGTGGTGATTTCAGAGAGTCCTTTGGCTCAACTGCAGTAAAGATAATTAAAAATAACACAAAGTGATGCTTCAGGAATGTTTCCATTCAGCTACAGTGCTATATTTGCTTTTCAGTTATGCTCAAATTGAGCAAAGAAAAATCATTGTCTTGTGCGCACAGCCATTGAAATTGAACCAGAATGGACTAGGGACTTTTAAAGTGATTAAGATGAGTATTCTGATAGTTCCTTGAGTTTCACTGTTTGTGAGATAAGTGTGTTTAGAGGTTACTGCTGCTTTCAATTTCTCCAAACTTTATGAACAACTGATTTTAAATATTATATCATGATAGAAGTATTTTCAAGTTAATAAATTTATTCATTTTTTTATTTTGCAGTAATATTCAACACATGAGGGAACAGTTTGATGCACTAGGTCTGTCTTTTACATGGGAAAGGGTAAGATTTTCTTTTTTAAGTGATGCTACTTTATTGTATGATAGAACATTGAAAAACATGGGATTTCACTGTTTCATTTATGACAGTATAGAAGTCTTTGAAAGTGAGCAATTTGCTGTTAAACTAGAATTACACTTGGAAAAAGCAGGAAATAGAATTTCTTTCAGGCTGCATATCAAACTTTTCTTACTTTTGACATACTGACATCATCTGATAATCTCAAGATTTAAGGGAATCTTTTATGTAATTTCAGTTTTGCATTTTGATTTTTCTCTCTGCTCTTTCATCTCTTTCAAAGTAGCAATTTTCTCTATTAGAAGGTATGTAGTAGTCTAAATAGCTATTCATGAAGCAGCATGCCTTTGTGTTAAGATACATATATATTTGGGGAGTGCATTTTTCGATGTGTATTTTTTTATAATATACTTAAGTGTTTAGAGATAGTAACTTGGAATAATGTTTTAGTTATGTTATTCTAAATCTGAAGCATAAGTCTGCATTTTTTTAGGTATTCATATAATAACTGTTTTGGGAAACAGAAATATTATTTAAAACACTAATGCTTGAGAACTAAGTGTTCACCATAAAAACCTTACAGACATGATACTGACAATAAGCTAATGTCACTTTCAAGATAAAAAAAAATTAATTTTTGAAGCAATTGTAAGGTTATTGCATTTACCAGTGAATCAGTGTCAGTCACTACCTTTATATTCTCAGCCATAACCATTGCTTATCACCTTAATATGATTCTGAATAGACTGATGGAGATGCTAATCTTGGATTTTTATAGAAGCATTGTAGATCTGAAAAGAAAAATAATTAGTTTTCTGCCAGTCTGAGATCTGCCATCTCTTTTTTCTAATCTTGAAGTCGGAGTGTTTATTTGTATGTCTTGCATCTAAAAAAAATATCTAATCGTGTCGAATATATTGCAAGATTTTCAGCAAAAGTTGCTCTGAAAATAAAAGGTTTGTTGTGGAAGGTTTACTGCATGCATTCTTGACAATTATTTTGTTATATTTAACAGTATCTAGTTATATTTAACAGTAGCTAGTATCTTCGAGGTTTTCCGTATGTGTAATACAGCAATACTTCAGGACAGTGAAGTCATACATGTAGGCTGATTTATGGAACACACCTGACTTGAATGTTGCAGAGTAACTCTTGAGAAAATTGAGGAAAATCACTTCTGCATATGGACTTTTGTTTAACCCTTCCATTCTGAAGAAGTGTTGTAGAACTGGCAGCACTGAAGACTGTGGCAGGAAGGATAAGTATACAGAGGAAAGCAATTTCTCATCTCTGTGCCTGTTCTTTGAGACTTACCTTCATTATTCTAGTAAACCACTAGTTTTGGTTAATGAACTTTCAGAAATTTGTGAGTACTCATGGAAAAGGCTGTGATGCTCTACTAAGTTAATTTGAACAGTTGTGTAATTAAAATAATTTTGAATGCTTCAGGGGCATATGGTTTGTGGTTTTGAAAGGTAAGATTTTTTTAAAACAGTTAGAAAGTGTTCCTTGTAACACAATGAATTTTAGAGTTTTCATTAATTAATTTAATGAACTTTAATGAATTAGTTTAACTAATTTTATTAGTTAAGTTTTCTTGTACTTAGAAAGCCTGCCTTATTAACTGGAGCAAGAGCAACCTGAGTGGTAACCATTAGAAATAGACGTGTTTTCTTCATTGCAAAAAATGTCTGATGCTTGAAATGCATGTGTATTATGTGATCTCCAAATGCATGGATATTTGAGCTAGTGAAGAAACAGCTAAGCTGTGGCAGAGTGTGTCTTTCAGGCTGATAGATTTTTTTTAAGCAAGGCTAATTAGGCTGGGCTGAGCATCTTACTGCCTCCCCTGCCCTGTTGTGGGCTAACTTGAGCATCTTGGCTCAGTCATGCACTACAGTGTGCAGGTGCTTATCTTAAAGGGGAGCCCTTTGAAGTAAGGGAGCTTTTTTTATTATTCTGTCCTTGTATCACACTAAATCATCAGCTTACAAAATACTGTGACAATGCTAACAAACCTACTAGCATTGCAAGAAAAACGCTCTTTGTGTGGGTTAATTAACCAAGACTATTGTACAAAACAAGAGATTGTTTTTCATTTAATTGCATTGGTGTTGCTTAAATGTGCTCCTTCGTTGTGCTGGAGCATAGTACCTAGTAAACAGGTGCTCAGACCCCTGTTCTAGTGTGCAGTGAATTGCCTTATTAAAGTGCAAACCTCTTATATTAACTGTCTCCTGTGGCCAGCTTAGAGTATATGCATAGATGATGTGAAAAAAACTTCAGTAGATGTTACCGTTTTAAAAATGTTAAGGGGGAAAAAAAGTGAGATAATAAAAAGTACATTTTGAGTACCTAGTGCATGTAGCTATGCTAAAGAAGCTGACTACTTCTAAAGTCTTGTCCTGGAATAATTCAAAGGCTGGTTGTAGTTTTGTTGCTTGGTAAAATTACTATGAACAAATCCCAACGAACCTGGTATGCCAGAATTTTCCTTTTATTTTTCTGTGTTTTTTTCCTTGCTCTGTCTCTCTTACAAATTAAAATGCAAAAGTATTTTTATGTTGTAGCAGTCAGTGAAATTACTTAACCACTAAGGCACCAAAAATAAGGCATTATTAAAAACTAAATAGATTCCTCCAGAAAGATAGATTACAAAGACACTTGAAAATTATTCTCCTAAATGGAAGACTTAAGCAAGCTAAAAATGTAATTAAATGCATAAAATAGCTCTGTAAGTACTTTGCTTTAGCATAGTTTTGAACACTAGTATTGATCTGTTTTCCCTGAAACACTTAGATCGTTTAAGTGCTTCAGGTAATAAATGTAATATTTTTAAATCACTTTGAAGATGGTGCGAGTTTAGGGAGAGATTTTTTAAAATAATAAATAAGAGAGAGACCATTTCTATTCTGAACATTTATGTTTGTCAGAGCCAAGGTTAAAAGCTGCAGTTTAAGGATGAAAGAAATGTCTCTGAAAGACTTTAAAAACACCTGGAAAATAAAAAACATTGTAGTTATGTTTTGTTTTTAAGATAACCGTGATTTGGGTATTCTTGGTGATCACATTTCTCCAAAATACTGTCCCAGATGACATAGCAAACTGCCTGCCATTTCTTTTAAACATGATTTTCAGGGGAATTAGGCAATAGAATTTTCAAATATTCATATTATCAGCCACAAGAAACAGAGAGTGCATAACATATTTTCTTTCTTTTGCTCAGGAGTGCTGTCAGGCTGAATGCATGTTCCCAGTAAGCCATCAGTTCACCACTGTATTATCAAGCTGTAACTTTCTTCCAGAAGGTAGCTCATACTGCCAGCATTTTTTTAGTCGAAACAATTCCTGTGTGCCGAGTGACATAATTTTTTGCTTGAATAATGTTCCCCTTCTGCTTTCTGCTTTAAAAAAGATTAAGTCTTCGGTAGATTTTCATTGTGCGGGTATTTTTCTGTTGTCATTCTTGTGTGCTGTCTGAGCATGTGTAAAACTGTAGCAGTAGATAAAGCACTACTTGCTAAATTTTCTTTTTACCCACATATCAGTGATAATCAATCACCCTACTTGTAATGAAATAAAAAAGGAAAGTGTTGAAACAAGGCTACGTTTTTGCAGGAGAGATATTCTTGCTCTAAAATGCAGGCACTGCATGACATTTGTATTTGTAGCTTATAGAGTGTGAAACTTAAGGGACTTTGAAATACAGTATTAAAATGAATTTAGAAATGTTGTTCAGTCTAGCTCAAAACCCCTGAAAATCAAGTAATTGTACTTCCAGATAAGGTGGTACATGCCCTGTAATACCAAAATAGGCAAATAATGGATTAAAGACTGTGTAATCTTCCCAAATAGATATTAAAAAAAATTCATTTGGACTTTTTCTCCTTGTCACCTTTTTAAAACATACCACATACAGCATGTCTTCAGGATAGCATTAGACTGTCCTAGAAATAAAATTACTAGTAATAAACTAGGAAATTCTATGTATTGTAGTTATATGTGGTAGATCCTACAACAAATAAACACTTTTATGCAGCCNCTGCTTCACACTTGCACACAAACACTTCATTTACCAAAAAAAAAAAAAAAAAAAGGCCATGAAAGTAGCTTGAAGGTGGAGCCTCCTTAAAAAACCAAACAGACCAAAACAGTTTTAGGTTCATAGCTACATATTAGAAAGTTGTGAGAATGGAACCCGTTTTGAACAACTGATGAATTATAAAGCAAAGCATTTGAAAATTAGTTTTTCTTTTATATATAATTCATCTTTGCAAAAAGGGTTCTGATTTTTAGGATTTATTTTAACTTTGGGAAAAATATGCCAATAGCCTGTTTATATATATATTCTCTGAACTTCTTTGTGACACGTGGCTCTGTTTGTATGCTGTTATGCTAGAGTTCAGTTCACAAATGAGAAACATTTTTTGGCAGAATGGAAGGGCCCCATAATACTATTTTGCAAACCTTTTTATAAACCCTTTTCTGTGTTTCTGAGTTAAGTCGATTCCGTTAATGCACTGTGCAAGTCTTTGCCATGCCCATAAAGTATAAATTGTAATGTTAACATTCACCTTAATTTAAACATGATAGCAGCCTAGTGGAAACTTTTTACCAGACATTATTTATTTAGTCAAGATCAGTAAGTGGTATATATGGAAAATGATTTTTCACCAGGTAGGAAAAACCCCAAAACATTTTGAGGTTGTCAAGAGGTTGCTGGCTTGTCAGCAGCAGCTCATTTCACTTGATAGTGATGAAATTTTTCTTTCTTTGTTAACTTTAATTGTGGCTTCAAACTTTCACAGTCATAAAGTTACATGATGAGCTTGAGTGACCTCATGACAAATTTCCCTCCATGATAACAGTCTGCTGTATTTCTTTCTGAAAAAATGTCGCCTTACAATTTGTGAGAGAGCATGGACACGAGAATCTGTTCTCAGGAGTTAGCTTGTAGCATGTCTTAAACGTACCTGTTCAGACTGAGAAATGTCATCTCTTCTTGTTTCAATTAACATACATCTGCCATTCAGGACCAAAAGGACAAACCTCGGTCCATTTTTACTATTTTTATTTGACAACTCACTTTGGTTGTCTCACCTGTTTGTCTGTTGCTCACATAATTTTATATTATACCAAAAGGGATTTTCTTTCTTCATTTGTCTCTCTGATACTACAGTGATGAAGCTTTGATGATTGTGGTGGTATCACACTGGCAGAAGAATTCCACTGTGTGGAGAAGCAGGGGGAAAAAAATAATTATTAAATGAATAGTGTTTAGTTGGAGAGATGCAATCATACTTCTATCAAGTGTTTTTTTCAGTGCAAAGCACCGGGATTTAATCAAGCAATTGTTTTTCATGACTAAGTCTTTGCATGCTGTGCTAAAAACTTGCCATTAAATGTCTCTCTCTGGTCTTGAAAGCCTCTTATATGTACTTTTGAGGCGTATCTATTCAAAGGTCACATTACTTGTTCAAAGCAACGTTTCAGCACTGGAATATAAAGTTGTAGAGAAAGAATAAAATTTGTATGCTAGAGTGTTGCAGATGCCATTTGAGAAGCAGATGATATTGCTGATGTCTTGTGTCGTGGGAAGCTTAGACAATAGGAAAGCACGCGTGAAAGACATTTCACATTTGGAGTTATTTCAGCTAGTTAATAACTATTTGCAAATGGAATAAATATTATCAGTGGCTTGCTGTCAGCCCTGGAACTCTAAAATAAAGAGAAGTTCTTGTTGATTTTAAGTTCAGCATAGGAGTCGTCTTCCACTTCAATAAGTACAAATGCAGTCAGGCAGAAAGTTTGCAGAAACTTTTCTTCTTTAAACAAGGGCAGTTTAAACAGGAAAGCAGTTGAGAAGGGAAATATGATCTGTTTATTTTTACATATTTGTGATGTATTAGAGCTTAAATACTGAGTTACACAGTTGTCTTCACTTCGGCTAAACTTTTAAATATGTGGATGAAGGTGTATGCGAATCCATTGTGCCTGTAAAACACTGTGTTTGTGTAGAGAAAATTGTGAGTCTATAATCTTGTAACCCTCTAATTGTTTTTATATACCAAGATGTTTATTTGAAATGCAAATTGTTTTTTCTAAGAACAAATATTTAAAATATGGAACTTTGTAAGCAAGTTGTAAGTAGGTTGGGTTTTCATTATTGGAATTCACAAAAAACTTAAAAAGCATTTGCAAGTTTAAAAAAGCTATCCCTTATATTGTTACCTACTGTTCTCTTACTCCCATTCCTCCTTCTTACTTTGTCTTTTATTTTTATCTGTCTTTATTTCATTCTTAGCAGCCCCCCTCATGTGTGACTTCTTTCACCACTCTTATCTTTGTTCCCAGATGTTAACCCACAGCATTCTCCTACCTTGCCTTTTAAAACAGTTTCTTATTTGATCTTTGATTGTAAGATAACCATTGCAAGTCTTTCATCTTACCCTGTACTCCTTCCTGGCTGCCCTGCACGCTCTTATCTGTCGATGGCCTGGGTTCCTCAGCGCTGTTCTGCTGTCCTCCTCCCGTGCCGACTGCTACGGCTGTAGGGTCTGCCCGTCCCCTCTCTTCCCTGCAGCCAGCTCCCAGCCGCCTCCCAACAGCCGACACGCTCTTGTACTGCTTTTCATTGCTGAGCAACAGAGGAAAAGGCAACGTGGCTAAGATGACTCCTCTGAGAGAGTTCTGCTTGCTTCTAGTTTTGCTCTTTTCCTGATTGAGAAGCTGTGGTCGTTTCCGTTCATGTTCTGGTCTTGTATCTATCAGCATTGATTTTACAGGGTTCTTAGAATCCCTGTTAACAGGGAAACTTGTCTTTGGACATCAGACTCACGCAAAGGGTTTTGAGTACAGGTGGATATCGCTCATTATAAACATTACCCCAAACTGCGTTTACGTTTTCTCTGTGGTGTATATTATATACTCCTGAGCTAATTGTTCAAACACTGTAAGAAAATACTAAGTATAGCTTCAGGAATTTTTATTTTATTTCATTTCTGCAGGAAATAACCACTTGCTTACCAGAGTACTACAAATGGACACAGTATCTCTTTCTTAAACTTTTTGAAGCTGGGATCGTGTATCAAAAAGAGGTAGGTACAAACTTTCACTTTTAATAACTCAAGTCACTCAGTGGCACATTTCTGGATTATCCATTCACATTCATTAAGTGGTTAGGTATTTATTGTGCTCTATTGGTTTTAAATCACGGCAAAATATAATTATTTTTATATATAACTGTTTTACATAGGTAAATTTTATATGTAACTAATATGAATATAGATATGAATGGGTATTGTAGCGAGTCAAATTGAAAACATTTATTGTCAGTGATTTACATCAAAGTGCAGGATCAGAATATAGCTACTACTAGATTATTTCATGGCTCTAATATAGAATGTTCTAGTTCTTAGCTTCCCTGTCATGTAAGGTAAGGTGACCGTGAAGAGTCTCTTCAACAGCAAGACTATTTAACTGTATAGCATTACTGTGATGCTGTCTCAGAACTGATAGGATTGGATTGGATAGTTGGAGATTATGTACCTAAACATCCCAATTCCTGGAGCCTATTTGTGATCTCTAAAATATTACAAAAGTATTAGGTGCTATAAGACTATCACAGCTGTTTTTCTTTTAGAGTAAATTAGGAAAATATGACCTTATAATATTTTGTTGATCAGGCTTTGTGAAAAGGAAAGAGTTCAGTTAGCATTGCAAGCAAGAAATGAAACAAAGATATTGAAGGACCGTAACATAGAGCTCACCGTATAGCCAAGGTAATGCAGCTCCAAAACATCTGAAGAGCTACACCTAAACAAAGCTGCAATTTAGTGAATATTTCTAACATAAAGTGGAAACTAAGATTTCTTAAATATGCTTTGACATTTCATTTGCATTCTGTAGAAACCAGGAGACCTCACAGGATATAATTAGTGATGTACTCATTATTCTTTGAACCTAGAGTAAGAGGTTGATGGTGAAAGGTAGCATTTGGGTGTTATTGAGCTACTTCTCCTATCTCGGTTGGCAAGATGTACTCAGAGTTCTTAAATGACTTAACAGCAAAAAGATTCAATATTTTGTATGTCCTAACATGCCGGGTGGGAGGAGGTGTTTCTTCCTTTTGGTTTGTTTTTTTTTTTCCCCTGTAATTATTTTCTGTGTTTGTAATAATAATAAAAATAACCCTTGGCTTTGCCATAAGAAAGTTATTTGTATCTATAAATTTGTTTGCTTGAAAAGCGAACCTAGGTGAATCTGAAAAGCACAAGGCTTGCTGCTTTGTTAGAAGCAGTGATGATATACAAAGCAAATTTTGTATGCAGGCTCCCAGTACTGTGGGATCCTGGTGGTGTTTGGGTACCAGTGATTGGATCTGCTTCCCTCTTAATAGTCAAGAATCATTTTGAGGACTTAAATCAGCATCTGTCAACCTGTAGGAGATGTAATCTCTGGTGGATATAAACCAGTTGCTTTTTGGCAGGAAACAGATGGCAGAGATAGCCCATAACCCTGGGTCCCTTCAAGCAGTCATATATACTTAAAGCATATATTCATCCCTTGCCTACAGCCAACCTGCAATATTTGTTAGGCAATACTTTTGCACAGCTTCGTGTCTCCTGTCTTACAATTTCATTTTGGGTACAAGGACATAATTCACAGCTTTACTGTGGCAATAAGAATAATATATGTGGAGTGTTAGTCTAGTTAACGTTCTGCTTCAGGAGTATGTGTGTCTGGCCAGAAATTACACTGGCAGGGTGACACAGACTCAGTATGTCCAGGAGCTGGAGAATTTAGTGAGAATTGACAATGTCTGTTTGGGTGCTGCAGTATCTATAGCAGGCATTTTTAGTCACCATAGCAAAATCCTCTCTCTCCTTCCTGCACTACTGATCTAGATGTACTGTAAAGGCCAGATGTGGCCGTCTTATTTAGGTTGAGGTTAATTTCTACCTAGACTTTGTTGATTATTTTTGATTATGTATCTGTAGACTGTAGTGGAACCATAGACACCAAACCTGGAGATAGATACGTGTGCTAAACATACCTGAAGTTAGTTAGATACCTGAGAAAAGTCTTGAAAGCATACAGTCTGCCTTGGTGTAGTAAGGAGTTCTACGTAATTTGTGATTTCTATACTCTTTTGCACTGTTCCCATTTTGTGTAGATGACATTTAGTGACTTCCTGGGGCCCTAGTTTCAGAGGCTTTAATTGCAGGATCTAAGGATTTATTTACTTTAATATCCAGGTTCCCCATATTAGTCAAAAGGCTATGAGAATGAACAAAACACAATTCTAAAAATTCACAGACAAGACCATTTTGTAATGGATTTCTCAAATGTTTATTTGCTTTGTTTTGCATGATTTGTTTAGATAAATCTTCCTGTTATGAATCATGAGAATGTTATATTAAATAATTATACTCATATAGATCAGTTCAGCTGCCTTCTAAAATTTTCACCATTAATTTGATCCAATATCATCAAAACAGAAACAGTATTTTCTCTCAACTTTGAGTCATAGCCAATTTAAGACAAGCATATGCTGATACTGCTTTATGCAACTGGCATTTTATTTCTTTTTAGCGTTACCTGATTTATCTCTCTTTAGCTCTTACTTTAACTTTGTAGTGGAGTGAGATTTTTTTTCAGAACTCACAGATTAAAAGACCATTGCTTTACAGACAACTTCATCACGTGTTGTACCATTACTGAAGAAACTGTATGTTCTGAAATTCTAGAAAATAGATCTGTAATAGGGGAATATAATGATTGCTTTTAATTTCGTAATGAATATTCAGAATCCTTTTATAAGAAACAACATGGTGTTATTGGTAGGTAACAGATAAAAGGTAGGCAAACTAAAAAGTTCAAATTCCAGGGACATAACGAATTCACACAAGCTTCATTTGAAAGTGATTTCTTTTTATCGAAGAATGGCTTTCATTCATTTCATTATAATAAACAAGGTAATCAGACTTTGTGTGTGCACACGTGCATGCAGACACACATATACCACACACACATAGGTAACAAAACCAGCAAGTTTCCTTCTGTCCTGAAGACGAGGATCCATGCACCCGTCTTTCTGGTGTCTTCACTATAAGATTTGTAAAATGGTTGTGATGTTTACTATTTTTAAGAATACATAGCATATTTAAAAGAAAGCAGTATCAGTTGTTGGGAAACTGGGGCATTCTGAAATGTGATTGGTGATAGATAAAATGTAAAGTGAGTAATGTGAGGAAAGGGTTTAGATTTTAGATTGAGATACTCTCCTCCTCATACCTAAAAAGTGCATTGGAAATTTTCAAATGATGTTTAATCTATGTAAAACCTCTATGGAACCGGAGGTGCTGTTTTTCAGTCAGTCAGATGAATTTGATTTATCTCAAATACTAAATAATACTCAAAATAATGGATTACTTTTCTTTATGACTTTCATTATTTTTATTTTTTTCCTTTATGTCCATTTTTTCAAGTTAATGTCTAGCATTGAATATAACTTCTGGAATGACCACTAGGATTCTTCTGTGGTCTTAGATGCTTTATGATAAATGATCGACTAAATTGTTGAACATTGGAGGGGGCAAGTTAGATCTTTGCTTCCTCCCCAGTATGCTATGTCAGTTAGCCCTCACGAAACGAGGTTTATAAAGTTGAACACCAACATTTATTTTTGCTCTAAGTTTTCCTTAATGTGTTTGTATTAATAAGGAAAGATGATTCCAAAAGTAATTCACATAGTTGACAGAAGTTACATGTAGAAAGTGTCAACTCTTTCCCTTGAAATAGAGTTGACTGCTGTAATACTTCTTTGGAATTCTGTCCTCTCAGGTTGGAGATACTTGATTATTCATCCCTCTCAGTCTTACTCAGCACTTTTGGATTAGTGGTGTACAGCTTTTAAACATAGTCGATTGCAACATAGTCAATTGGAACTCACCTATTTAATATGCAAGTGTCAGCCTATCCAGCTGCCACGATCAATCAAGGCAAAGGGTGCCATCTGCATTCTTGGGGGTTTTGAGTTCTGAGAAGATGAATATTCAAAACATCTTCAGGTGGATCCACGTCACTGGTTCAAACGAATATTCTAAAAATGTAGGAAACTTAGAGGCCTAAGAAATGTTTGTGGGTAATTATTTTGGTATCTGAAAAGTAAGATTCTGGTTTTGAAATAGCAGCTAAAAACAATTTTTCTTCTTGCCTCTTCTTTTTAGGCCTTGGTTAATTGGGATCCAGTGGATCAGACTGTTTTAGCTAATGAACAGGTGGATGACAATGGTTGTTCATGGCGTTCAGGAGCAAAAGTGGAGCAGAAATACCTCAAACAGTGGTTTATCAAAACTACTGCTTATGCAAAGGTATGAAAATGCAGTTTTTGGAAATTACGGCAGCACTTGAAAGAAGTGACTTTTCATCCAGAAATATTCACCAAGCTGAATGTGGTCTTCCATATATGCATGTTTGTGCAATATATAATGATATAATAATATATGTGATCTGTTCCTGCGAATACAAAAATCATTATCCCTGAAGTCTTTCTGTTCACATCTTTAAGAATTCTAAGTAATTGGTGTGGGATTAAGTTTTGAAGAAATCAAAAAGCAGTAATCAGAGGTGAATGAATGAATTGTGCATTCACACATTGTCATCCCATATTTACTGTGAAGTGCTTTTCTGCATATTTTGAGTGTACAGCTGTGCAATCTTTTGAACTAGAAACTTGTTCATGTAGTCAGACTGTTGAACTTATGGGCATGGAGTACTTACAAGCAGTGCAGTACAGCCTGTTCCCTAGCATTTATTTCCACATGTGTCAACCATGGTTCTTTATGATTAACTGCTCTTTATTGAAGATCAGCTGGACTTCCTGTTATACTTTACTTCCTACTCTACTCTGTTTGATTATCTGTAATTTAAAAAAATATTTTCAAATTATTTAAACATCCTTTTTTGTTATAAGCTCGAATTTTGATTGTGATGTGACAGCATTGCTTCCAGACTTAGGGATTGTTCAGCAAATTTTTTGGCTTTATGCTCTCTGAGATGAAAGTATTGACTTCCTGTTTTGTCTGGGTGAAGTATTTATTCCATCTTAGTATTCTGTGTATTGAGACTTCAAGAATAAATTGAGAAAATATTCCCAAAATTTTAAATATTCATTTCTGACTCTTTTCCCCAGCCTCAGGCTTAAGGGACCAAATTTCTATCATCATCCAGCAAGAAGAAATCCAGGTCTCGTTCTAGGTCCATTCATAATCAAGAGAAAAACTTTAGATACGCTTTAGATATGGAGTTGCATGCTTTCTGATTGTGTTGCCTGTTCTGGCAGTAAGGAGAGAACATTTGCTATAGCTGAAGGAAAAATGGAGCGCATATGCACAATCATTAAACGATCACAACATTCTGAGCTTTTTCTTGGTGCTCTTGTCACCAGATTTCATTATGACCTTTGTGATATTTCAGGGTTGGCCCCGACTCACTTTTCCCCTTAGTTTATGACTGGAAATTCATTGGAGTTTCTACCTTTACTGATACATCTATTGTCTGTTGTCTTTATAGAGGTTGTAGGAAGTAATGGCTGATATTTCTGGGCTGTATCCAAACACTATTTACTTATCACCCTCTTAAGAGGGGTGAATCAGATTGAAATTTTTACTCATAAAGACTATAGGAGAAGACTGAAAAGCTTTTCAGTAACTTTGAAAACACCCTTTGCTTACAGGATTATTACCTCTTGCTCAATACTCACCGTTCTCTAGGGAGGAGGATTTATCTTTTGTCCTTAGTCTCTGACCTAAGAAACGTTGTTACAGGAAAGACATCTCCTCTTGAGATGATCCTGTCTCCCACGTGTCGTTCTCCAGTAAGCAGGCTCAGCTGATGCCAAGGAGGAACTTGTGCTTCCATGCTCCAATGAGCAGCAAAAACGCAAACAACCCCTTTTTCTTTAACATCTTAGTGGCATCATAAATGAGAGCTACTTCTACTTTTTATTTTGGGGGTGAATGTTTATATCAACCTCTACAAAACCTTTAAGCATTTCTGTGGAGGACTTCTGAGTATTCTACAGATTTCTGTAAAAGTTTCCCAAAATTTTATTCAGCACGTGATTGATATTCTGTGTGGTCTATGCTAGTTGACACAACCAGGTCGATGAATGATGCCATATTGCTCCCAGCTCAAGTGCTTTGGCAAGCATTGCCTTCATGTGCTCCCACTTCTTATGCAGTGACAGATGCCACCAAATATCAGCAGGTGGTTTGGATTTTCCTTTTTGCTCATCCTCCACTAACTCCCATTTTTGTTGCTGTGGTTCTGGCACATTTTGAACAGTCTTACTGTACTTCTTTTGGCAAGAGCTTTGAACGCTTGGTTGTAGACAAGAAAAAATTGCTTTTTTTTCCCCAGACGTTCAAATAAGAATTGCAGATTATCAGGTTCTGCTATTCTAAGTCCAATATCTGATATCAAATGGATTTCATGCTTTGGAAGATTAAGATAAATTCCCTTTTTTTTTTCAAATTGCAAGAAGCTAGAAAACATAGCATGGCTTACTTTCTGAAGAAGACTATTTTGGTCATGGAGCTCTGAATGGCCCATGAACTGCAAGCTGCAATTGAAGATTGACCTTTGGAGGGAAACTGTCCTGACCTAACAGTGGATGAGTACTTCAGTCTTATAGAGACTCTGTGCTCCCAGTGACATAACCAGGAAGCTTCACAACAGCATTTTGACAGAAGCCAAATTAGAGACCTTAAATGCTACAACTTTGGCTCCTCTTTCTGAATATCTTGACTAATTATCCTCAAAACTTGAATTTGCACACATTTCTTCATTCCTTACAGTAGTCATAATAGTACTTTTCAAGGAGTGGTAAGAGACATGAGTCCTTCCTTCTAAATCTGTTTCTTTTTTGTGCTTTTTCTTTGGATTCAAGCTGTTCACAGTTGATCTGAATCCATATCATCCTAAATAGCATAGTATTGAACACCATGGTTACAGCAATCCCTCTTCCTAGCCTATTCCTCGAGCCTTCTTCCATACCTCTTTTCAAAAGTCCTTGCCAGGAGTCTGGGCTTTATTGAGAGATGTTAATTTGCAGACCCTTTCATCTTAGAGCAGAGGGGCCAGATTTTACAGAGCTGGTCTTAATAGGTGTGGAGGACATCTCTTTAAGAAGCAGAAGACCTTTAATCATTTATATGATTTTAGGATGATAATATAAGAGGTGATAATACCTTCACTTCAGCAGGGACATTATTTCATGTATCTTGATTTTGTAAAAAATCATTTCCATAAAGAGATTTTCCTGTCTTGCATCATGGACCAGAACCACTGGAATCACTACCAGAACAACTTCCTTTTCTTGAAAGTCTTTGCCATTCGAAGACTTCAGATATTTGTACTTCTAATGATAAATGAGTACAACAATTACGTTTTTTTTATCCTTCCTGACTGTTTGGCAGGGGAAATACCTCTGTTATATAATAGCAAACTCTCTATGGATCTTACTTCCCTTTTTCTTCAGTTGTTTGGGGCTCACCATGAATATGTATATAGTACCTTCTCTGCAGCTATTTGCAGGCACCTGAAGGCTTAGAATGCTACAGTAGTAGACAGCAGTATCCAAGCTGGGCTTAGATAAAGGTTTCAGTACTCCATTTGCCAGATTCCTGTTAATGGGAAATCTGAGAGGACCTTATAAAGATTATCTTTAATGGGACTGGGGATTTCAAATCCATAGTCAACTTTGTTTTGTATTAAAACCCCAATAGAAATAGAAGTTCACCTTTCCAGAGCTTGTCTGGCCCTGAGATCTTTATTCCCTACTTCTGATCAATCGCCTGTTGAACATCTTTTGTCCAGTCATGCTTCTTTTGAAGTTGTCCAGAAGGCTAAGGCAAGAGGGTGCCAGATTAGCGTGGTCAAAATTATTCTGAACTGAAGACTTACATTTTCTGTCAGCATAGGGTCAGTTTTACTTAGAACTATACTGCCAGAGTTTGTACAAGAACTCACCTGTATCTCACAGCTTGGACAAGTTCATGGGCACAGAGCAAATTTATTCCTTCTTTGTGTGAGATGTTCTTACTAGTTTTGGGAAAATGTAGAGAACTAAATTGATCAGACTTTCAGTAGGTTTTATGGCTAGGTTTCTGTTATCTACTGAAGTTTCACTACTTTTTATTTTGAAATTAAAAAGCAGGAGGCACCAAGAAATTATCTGATAGCAATTTAATCCTTGTACCTTTTAGGGAAGATTTGTATTTTTTCCTCTCTTAGGCTACTTTTAGACATAGAGGTTTAGTATTATTTAGGTGTGATTTACTTCACCCTCTCATCTTTCTCCAGTGAGGCCTTAATCTGGTTTTGGTGTCTCATAGGGAAAGCCATTTGATTCTGGTTACCTTTTGCTTGCACATTCCATGGTGGCTATTAATTCCTCTGAAAAGTTTAACAGAAATTCAGGACCAAACGTCAGAAAGCTCTGCTTTACTCGTCCTTTTTCTGCAACAAGGCTGTCTGCAAATCTCTTCCCTGTTCCTTCCAGAAGTTATCACTGAATTTTCTTTTAGTTGATATAATGGGAAAGCATGTTGAAAAACAGCTTTATTTCCAGTAAGTAACTCCATAACCATGTTTTGTAGAGAAGGTTCCATTTAAAATACGTTTAGCGAATCTGCTATCTCTTATTACTTCATGCAAATTACCAGCTAGCAATAATGGTTGAATATGTATGGATATAACTTATTTTCTACTTGGAGCATTCACAAATTATTTTGTTGTGAGTGTTCAACCTATCCATACAGCATATTGATGATCTTTCTAGTCATACGCGCTCTCTCTCACCCATTTATCATTTTATGTTTTCTCCTGTATCTCACGACCTTAATAAAAGTAAATAGTAGTAAGTATTTAAATATAGTAGTATAAATACTTCACCTGCAATGTTTAAATTCCTAGTGAAATAGCAACAAGGAGTTATGAGATCAATAAAATGTGCTGCAAAATTATGTTGTGTGTTACAAGAATCAGTGTTTCATTCCTACACACACTGTTCTGGCCAGAGGAATCATCTTCTGTGGATTTGCTTTGATTTCTTTGTTGTCTTGAAAGAAAAAGTGCAAACAAACACAGCAGTGTTTGCTCACTCAGCAATTTACCACTGACAATGAATTTTGTTCAGAGGGCAAAAATATTGGCCATGCTTATAAAAGCTTAGCAGAAATCATTTTGGTTATGTGAAGTAATAAAGTAATCATGACCCATTTTTTAAACTGTGAAGTACATACGAAATGGTTTTGCAGCTTTTATGGATTTTTAAAGAACATTTTAATTGTCCTTTTTCTTTTGACAGATTTCTTTGATAAAAGTATAATGCCTTAACTGATGGCATTATTATTCAAATTGTTGTCTGTACATTTAAGATGTTTAAGCTAAAACATTTAGTTGCCGTGGTTACCCAGCTGAATCTGTAGGCGCATTCATTGGAAAAATCTATCTGTATATGTCAGTATTTCCTGTGTGTACCTGTAAATTCCTATTACATTTTTTTTATGCAGTCAACTGAGTCCTCAAATAAGAATCTGTAATGTTAGTCTTTACATAGTCCCTGTGCTTCCTAAATAATTTTATACAACATTTTTTCATATTTTACTTTTCAAAAATCACTCAACCAGAAGATAATACTTTTTTTAATAAAATAAAATTGAAGCAACTTTGAATCTTCAGGTTTTGCTTTAAAGTATCCTTTTTGCACAGCAATAAGGTAGTATATATATGTTTAATTTATATACTGGGGAAATTCACAGGACCTACAAAATTCTGCCACTCTAATTTACAGTCACCATACAGGTAAGTAGTACTCTACTTTGTTGTAATAGTTGGTGGGTTTTTTGCAAACAGACATTTACATACAAATCCTTCTTACCTTCTGTGAAGCACCAAAACTTAGATGTTTATGGCAGTGCTAACTCTGTGAAGGGAAAATGACTTTCCAGCTTTTGTTTGGTTTACACTGCATCTGAAAGCCCTGCTGTCTGGTCTGAATTGAATTGGAATTGTTTTATATAATTGTGTTTTGCTTGTTTTTTTTTATTTTCTGCATTTCTCAGATATTAAGCAGAGTGTAATGAAATGTAATGACGTAGCAAAACTGAAGTACTGCATTTTAGGATGTGAAGGGTCTTGACACTGCTTTGGATTTCATCATTGAGGGGAATAGAAATGCTGGCTTTTTAGTATTTTGTCCTTTATGTGTGATTTTTTTTCACTTCCCACACTTGGGGTCTAGCTCATAGTTGTCTTCGTCCAAAAGGATGGGCCTGATAAACCTCACTTTGAAACTTTCCATCTTGAGTCAGGCTGAGAGCTCTCTCCTGGGTGGGGACCAAGAGCATTGTGTCCACAACTTGCTTAGCAAGCATTAATAAAAAAATGACACCGGTTTGTGGGTTTGTCAAGACAGAAAATTGTTTGTGGCTATTCAGACCAGGCTGATCTTTTCACCTTAGTTTGTAATGCAGCATCTCATTTGATGTTAGAGCACCATAAATTTCAGTTTCTGTTTGATTAATCAAAGCAGTGAATGCTCAGTACTACTAAAAATTATAACAAATGTTTTAAAGAGCTTTTATATTTATGGAATAAATTATTCACTTATCCCAAAGATACGCTTCATTACATTGGAAAGGGAATATTGTCTCTTCGGTAATTGCAACAATGAGAACAACTCTGGAGAGCAAATCTGGAGAAGAAAACTGGTTTTACTTTTTGCTTTTGAGGAATCACTTGTTTGCCTCAGTTGTACATAGTCAAGCCAGAGGTGTTTGTTGATGATAAATTATATGATAAAGAGGAAAAGTCTCTGGTTCAGACGTTTACAAGAGAATTTTAAGCACACACACTGTATCTTTGTTGTTGCTAATTTTTAATGTATGTGTTTTCAGTATATTTCACACATGGGAAATAAGAGTCAGGAGTGACCTACGATAGTACAGGCAGAAGCTACTGAAGGTAAAAACAAAACAAGAAGAGATTAAATACCAACAGAAGCTGTACTGAATAATCACAGTTGGAATTGTGCGATATAGTGCAAAATAAAACAGTAGGCAGCCTAACTTTTAATTTCCTGTACTTTAGTTAATATATTATGTTGTATTAAACAATTTTGTGTAATCTTTAGTTTCTATCTCATTAGCCTTTTGGGAGCTTGATCAAGTAAAGTGAAGAATTTAATTTTCATCCAAACAGATCTTGAATATTTCACTGACTCATACTCAGAAGCAAAGCTTTTTATTTTAGTTTTATTTTAATTTAGTAGAAGACAATTCTATTTTGCTAATAAATTGAATGGTTGTGAAATGGAACCTTTTGCTGACCTTTTTATTTTAGTCTTCTTGTTAGGTTGCAAATTTGCCAAACTTCATTAGAGTGTCTTCATTGAAGGAAGAGTAAACATTTGGCTCTGTAGCTTATATTTAGGGTTTTTTCACTTTATTTCATTTACTGTCATGGAGGAGTGGAAATCCTCTAAGTATGAATTAGAGCATGAATGTATTAGACATTGATCATACTAAAAATTTTAGTTCCTGAAGTCAGAGACTGAATTTTTAGGTGCCCAGCAGAATCCTCCCTCTTTAAACTACAAGCAGGAGAGCAACTTTCAGGGCTGAGATACTGTTGGAAAATTATAAAGCACTTCTGTTCTATACTTTTTTCTGTCTGAAGATTCTTAAACTGAGGTTGTTTTTCTATGAATCTTCAGCAGACTAAACAGCTGGATATGTAGTTTCCAGTTTCAGATGCTTTACTTCTAGTTTTTTTTTTCACTTTCAGATGCTTTACTTCCAGTTTCAGATTTTGTCATTGTTAGATGTGATGAGACTTCAGCAAACTGATCTTGATTTTGTGACACTCCAGTCATCTGAACTGGTTGACTTTCATCCTCTAGCTATACCAGAATTTTCTAGGTGTTCTGAAAGAGTAAAGCAGTCCTATGGAAAATTAGTTTATCCTGAATCTTCCGTTTTTCCAGGACTTGAGTCAAACTTTCCTAAAGGTGGAAGAGCCTTATAGTCACTCTCATCCCTCTATGTAGCTTTGATTTCTTTAGCTTTTTTTGAGCCTGATTATCTTTGGATCTGAAAGACTGCCAAGATGTATTTATGCTTTACCTAGACTTGTTTTTAATTAAGATGGGAGTCATTTCTCATGTTAATTAGATGTTTGCATTTTGAGTTTTATGTTTTCTTCCCGAGTCATGAAAAATGAAAGTAGAAAGACTCTGCTCCCTAATGTTTTCAAGTTTTTCACTATGAAGTCATCATTAGAAATTTGAAAATGCTTTTTAATTGATAAGTTTATCACTCTCTGCTTACTGGACTGTGATACTGCTGTTGTTTTTGTCCCTTGTAGAATCCAACATGGTTATACTTTCATTTATTTGCCTAACTGCTGGCAGTCTTCCTGTTGATTGTCTTGTTTGTGTTACCTAGTTAACAAACTCGTGGTAGAAATGACTAGGAGTTATTCACATACTCATCAGGGTCAGAATATTTGTTTAATAAATCATATCAGTAATTGCAAAATAATAATGGGAGCAGAACTCACGGGACTACTTTAATGACTCATACAATGTTTTACCAAACATGGCAGGGATTTTAAAAAGAAAGGTGGAGGCAGAATTCATGGAGTTAATATTTAACTTTTCAAACACTAGCTTATGATATTCAGGAATTTATATTCTAGCATTGGTCAGCTTCAGTTCAAGAGTTTTGTATACCCTCACAGGCTGTGTACGACTTTTGAAAATTTATAATAGCTTTAACATTAATTTACATATTTATGCTTTTGCAGGGTGTGGTGCAATTGGATTTGAAAATTAAATTTTTGTTAGAAGAGTTTCCCTTAACTTTTAAAAACCTCCTAATTTGCATGGATGAATTTTGAATGTACAATGTATTAATTTGTGTAAGAATTAATGTACTTTCCTGTTAGTGAGTATCCTAGTCCAGAAACACTTATTAATGTGCTAGCAGTATATATACTATACACTTTTTTGCCTCTGAAACCCTGTATAAAGGGTTTGTGTTTTATGTGTTGCTCATTTTTGACTTCACCAGCTCTTTGTGGTCTTGACAAGAAACCAAAGTTGCGTGTTGAGTATGAAGAACAGTGAATAATAATTCCATATTGAAAAGTTTTAAATGTTTTCTTTTTGTTTCTTTTTTGTTTGGGTTGTGTGGTTTTTTTTATTAATCATAGAATGGTTAGAGTTGGAAGGAACCTTAAAGATCATTGAGTTCCAACTCCCCTGCCATGGGCAGGGACACCTCCCGCTAGACCAGGGTGCTCAAAGCCCCATCCAGCCTGGCCTTCAACACCTCCAGGGATGAGGCAGCCACAGCTTCTCTGGGCAACCTGTTCAAGTGTCTCACCACCCTCACAGGAAAGAATTTCTTCCTAATATCTCATCTAAATATCCCCTCTTCCAGTTTAAAACCATTACCCCTTGTCCTGTACTTCCTGACAGAGTCACTCTCCAGCTCTCCTGGAGCTCCCTTCACATACTGGAAGGCTGCTCTAAGGTCTCCCTGGAGCCTTCTCCTCTGGCTGAACAGCCCCAGCTCTCTCAGCCTGTCTTCATAGGAGAGGTGCTCTAGCCCTCCAGTCATCTTCGTGGCCCTCTGCTGGACCCCTTCCAACAGGTCCAACTGTACTACTGTTGATGTGCATATTAAGAGTTGAAGGGTTTGTGTTTGCACGCTCTGCTAGGCTGTGTGATCCTGCAGAATAAGGTTTGTTGTCTTTGTTCAGGTGATGCTAAATTGGGTTTTACTGTAGAGAGCTGCATGAAGCAGTTGTGTTATCAAGAAAAGAATTGGGCTAAGTCAAATGGTAGCCTATAGCTCCTAGTAAGACCAACTAACTAGAGTTAAAATCATTATCACTCTGGTACTAAGCATGTTGATGTATTAATCTTCCAATAAAAAAAAAAATCTAGAAAGTTCTGCTGGCAAGCAATTACAGACTGTACAGTTTCAGTACAGCACATGCACATTTAGCTGCTTCTGCCAGCAAAATGTAATGTAGATTAGGATGGATATCCAAGCAGGAGAATTTATAAAAATCTGCTAATGTGTACAGCCAGTTCTGTGTGTATTGGCACAATTTCATTCTTTCTAAAATGCATAAAATTCTTACAAAGAATGTATCCAAGTATTGTCAGTTTATATCTCTAGACCTCTATATATCTGTCATCATTTGTTATTCTTTGGTAGGTATATATGTACATGGTTTATTCGTGGCAGATAAAGCTCAGTGGTTTCTGGAACACTAAAATTAATGAGAATAATAAGAATTTGGAATTCTCTGCAATATAGTATACTTGCAATTGTGAGCTACAGCTGATTACAGTGTAACTAAAAACCTTCCAAAACATTATTATTCCTTTATTTATGAATCATCAGAAAATGAATTTGATTCTTAAAGATGCAGAAAGCAATTATAATCCTAACTGATGGTATAATATGATTTATGAAGGACATGCCCTTTGTTGTATTTTGAATTATAGATAAACAACAGAGCAGGAAATAGAAAGTAATCCTTGTGATGTCTTTTGTGCATCTCACTGAAAATATTTAAGAATGTAGTTAAAACACACCAGTTGAAAAAGAACAAGTTGCATATTCACTAATTATCTAACTATCCACTATTTAATTTGAGCAGCACGTAATAGCTACTGTCCATCCTTGCATATTGTTAGCAATTAATGAGATAATAAAGAGCTTGCACTCTTGATGTTGGGAGTCGCAGCTGAAGGAAAAAGTCATTCAACATGTTGCCTTGTTCTTAGATTTTAACTGTAATTGTTCAGTATATCACCATCTGTCTGAGTGACTCATGCCTCTGGCTGTACTTCTGCCAAAAGAAAGGTTTTGGACAGTCATAGAGTATTCATAACACAAATGTGAAGTGTTATGAAGTGAAAAACTATATGAGATTTAAATTACCCATCCCTTTGTGTATCTTCTCCTTTACGTTTTTATAGATTTCCTGTATTGAAAGCATACTGTTCAAATGGTTTGGGCAAATGTTAGTTAATTTGGAATAGTCTGTTATACTTCCGTGCCACGCATCAGGCAGCACATAAATACATGGTTATATCTCTTGCTGAGTATAAATATACATAGAACTAACAGGTTGGCTGTTGGATATTATGGTCAATGAAGGAGCCAACACTTAATTTCTTCTCTGCTACATAATATATTATACTATTATTATATTATTACAGGGTTATATGTATTGAATTTAATTTGAACACTTACTATTATGACTTGGGTAGAGTGTTTTACAGGATGATGCTACCTGAAGTTCCTACTCAGTTTTACAGCCTGAAAAATAGATAGGCAGCTGGAAACTCTATTTTGCCATTTTAAGTCAGAGCTTGAAAATTTTAGGGCATGTAAATGTCTTTGGACTGACTGCCATCTCCAGGCTGTTGTCTAGAACAACTAATCCAAATGCAGGTTTCACACCTGCCAGCACATCTCTTATGTCAGTAGTCTTGTTCAGCTCACTAGGTCACTTCCCACAATTTACACCCATGGGGAATATTTTCCATGTTTGTTTTCATCTAAGGCTTTTGCTCTGTCTGTAAGGTTTAGTCCATTCAAAAGGGAAGCATCTTTTAATAGCAATAGGATGTCTGTTGGAGACGTACCTCTGGCTTGTGCTGTGTTACTTCTGTTCTCATACAGATGAATTTGGGGCAGCAGAAGTATAAAAACACCTCTTCCTATAATTTTTCCAGCACCTTCCTTATAAATTTGCTGTTGGTTATAATTAAATACACCATCTTAATTGGTATGCTAACAAAGCTGAACGTTTTAATTCTTTCTTTTATTGAATCAGGCTATGTTTGATGCTTTGTCCGATCTCCCTGAGTGGTATGGTATAAAAGAAATGCAAGCAAATTGGATAGGTGACTGTGTTGGATGCTCTCTTGACTTCTTGCTAAAGGTAAGTCAGAATTTTTGATGCTTCTACCTTGGTCATGCTAACTACAACCCCTGAAATGTGTGATGGGAATGGATTTTCAGATCTAAAAAGCTTGAAACCTACTAAAAGAGGTTATTATGTGGCCAGACCTGCAGAGCCTGAAGAACACCGCTCGTGGACTGAAGAGATACTCCCAGCTGTCCTCCTTAGAAAAGAATTTGTGTGTTCAGGTGCAACATTGGATGCAAATTCGCTGTGAGCTTTTGTGCCAAAAGCCAGGACGTTTAGGGGAGCAGTATCAAGTGGTGCTGCACTACTAGTCAGCTGGGCTTTAGCTCCTCTCTGTACGGCACCTTCTCTGTCAGACCCAAGCTGACCTTAAGCAAGCCACTTTATTGATGTTTGTCCATTATTTCATTGATTACATACAGTAATTAAGATAATGAAAACCAGACAACTAGGTCACATCAGAGTTACAGAGAAGTCTGGAAAGAAAGAAAGGAGAGGAAGGAAAGAGAAACCTTAAGAGAATTGTAACTACCTAGAGAAAAATGGTAAAATCTGAAGTCCTTCTGAAGAGATACAAAAGGCTTTTTGAATATGATAGTGACAGAGGAGATTTTCAGAGATCCTGATGGAATTTCAGTCCTTGCATTTCAAAGCTTTATTGTGCTTATTTACTCTGGTCTAACATTTTATTTATTTTTAAATACTTTTAAAATACGTTTTTCTTATTTTAAAATACTGAATTTTGCGGAACCTCAAATTGAAAGAGCTTAAACTTCCTTAATACCTCTGAATGGTGTGCTGCTTCAAGGTGCAATTTAAGTTTTATTTAAGTTGATTTTGAAAATGTATATCAATGCCTGTTGTAGAAAAATCTCCTCCTAAGACCCCCATACACTCCATAGTTAATTGACCTAAAATATAAAGCCTGTTGATAGTGCTGGGTGATAATTCTGGGTAATAACCCAGTCTTCTGGGTTTATTACTTACATTTTATCTCCAGTTATTTTAATGTTGTGCCACCTTTTTATTATTTTATTCCTCTATGTAAATTGCAGCATTAACTTCATCAGAGAAATGTGGTGAAAAGCCTTGTAGCTGAGAAAATTTTAAATTTTGTTTAGATTTCAGAGGTAAAATCTCATTTCTGTGCTCAGTAGCACAATGTAATGTTACATATAACTTTAGAATATAAGTATTTATATATATGTAGTTGGATAAACTGAGACAAGATTGTAAAGCAACTTCCCTAAAGTCTTAAAAGTAAGTTGTCAAGATTTGATTCTTGATGAAGCTCCCTATGGACAGAATACATCTGGCTTTGATATTCAGAATTGTGGTTTTTTACAGCATGATGTATATTTCTTAGTTGCATAAAAAGGAATGGGAATCTAAATCCACTGTATTTCCAATGGAGAAAAAAAAATAAACTCATCAGGGATATTTTCTGCTCTTTTTCAGGCTAATGGTAAAGCAACAGAAGAGAAGCTAGCAGCTTACACCTATACACCTGAAGCTGTTTATGGAGCTTCCCATTTATATATCTTACCAACTCACAGACTGCTGCATGGAAATAGCAATCTCAAGGAAGTCTTTCAGAAGGAGTTAATCCCAGGGAAAGGTGATATTTTTCTTGTGCTGCATTTTGCTGTAGAAGAGTAGCAGTTTTAAAAACAATCTTCATAGAATGTGTGTCAAGCTGAGCATGAGCTGTTCCTGTTGAGAGGGAACAGGTCTTTTGATTCTTCATATGTGTCAAACAGTGTCAGATCATTCTGTCTTGGCTTCAGATACAGTAACAACAGCTGCATTAGAATTCTTCCTTTTATAATGGCTGTAAAATGTCATAGTATATAAAAGCAGTGGAACAGATACCGGAACAGGTACCAGAAGTGAGTAGTCCAGTTCTGACTGTCAGCCCAATCGAGAATCTTATGGCTAAATGGTAATTTGTTGTTAGCACAGAGGCAGCAGAACCAACTCTTGTACCAAAGATTATCTCTTCCTGTCACAAGAAACATAAATAGGGCAAAAGATCATTAATACATAGCAAAGTGGATTTTTGATAGATAGGAAAATAATACTCTGCTATGCTGATCCTTGGTTATTACAAGATTCTAATTGAGTAAATTCAGAGCAGCCCTAGGGCAGGTCCTGACTTGTCCAGAGGATACAAATAACAAGTAATTCTTTAATTGGTGTTGGCTGGTTTCCTGAAGGCTCCTACCACCAATTCTACCTTTATTTAGCATGCCTGGCCAAGTATTTTTTTGATGTTTGGGAAACCTGAAAATTATAAGAGTAAATAGAACCTGTACTGAATATTTTTTGTTTCCACTTCAGACTGGTGTTCAGTATTTACTTATTCCTAACATGTAGCTTCATTGTCTGTATAACATCTGATATCAATAGCAATCCAGCAGGGAAGTTGTGATGGTTGAACTGAACCTGCTTTATTTTTCAGTGCTTAATTTCTGTAACTTTAATAAAGTTCAGCTGCTGGCAGAAAAAAAAAGGAAGCCTGAATGTGTTGAGTATGCATAACAATTGTCTCAGAGCTAAACAAAGCTTGGAGAATTTTTATTACGGAACAAAGGCAGAAATTTCCAGTTCTTACAATTCAGCCAAATCAAAGCACTAACCCCAGAAAAGCACATCCATGTACATGTCTGTATCTTTGTTGGATCTTGTGCTTTAAACTAAACCACACAGGTGCAAAGCTTGCTTTTAATAAGGACCACACTTTATATTTTTTTACATGAAAATACTTGAAAGGCTTTTTTTGGTGTCTGTTAACATTCTTTCTTCACTGTGTTCTCATTTAAACAATTAGGAAGTCATGTTTTCTAAGAGAGGAAGAAAAAAAAGATGTTGTATGGCAAAGTAACTTAAAGTTCTAATACCTTTACTCTTGGAGTACTGCTCTGAATTTTAGGCTATTATTATTTAAATAGAAATGAGCAACCAATTTTCAAGCTTTTTTTTTTTTAAATTAAAATTTATGTTCATTATAATCTGGTAAATCTTCTAATTTTGTCAGTGTGAGGTATCTGAGATAAAGATTTGATCCTTACATTGTTCATTATAATAATACTATACCTGCATTCTTTTACATTTATAACAGTTATATAATCTCTTGACCACTATTACAATAATGATGTGAGCTAATGAGTAATATAAAGAGTACCTTCGTAAACTGGAGTTACTATCTTGGGTTCCAGCATAAAATCAAAATTATTACTGGGTGGAAGAGAGAAGTTCATTTTGAATACAGACAGTCCTACTCACTCAGCATCCTATTCAGCATATCCTATGCTTTTTTGCTTGGTTGCTTTTAAAGAGTGAAATTATTCCTTTTGTACATCTTTTAAATGGGGGACGGGTATGTGCGGTGGTCTGAATGTGAGAAATCTTATCTAGAATATGAGTATCTCAGACACCTGAAACTGAAAAAGTAGTAATCAGAAATAAATACATATCTTGTTTGTGTTAACAAGACTGATGAGATACAGTAGCTCTATTCTCCAAAATGCTGTTATTTCTTATTTCAAGCCGATCTTATGCATAACAATACAAGGCTGAGACTTTCCTCAGCTTAGCAATGAAGACAGGTGAAAGGAAGCTCTTAGCAGTATTTTATTTTTTTTAATTATTTTAATTAGCATCAACTTAAAAACACTAAAAAATTAGAACAAGTTCAAACTGAGATAACAGGGTTTGAATCCTCAAACTTGGAGCATTCAGGTTTGATTTTCTTCTTGCTGAGCCACCAAAGCTACACATTGTAAATCAGTTTTGGTTTATCATCCTTGATTCTCTCCTCTTCTTGCTCCCCTTCGCTGTGAATATTAGATTCCTCATCTGTAATATGAATATGAATATTGTGCTTGGGAATAAGTTGGTTATTTAGATTTTTTTTTTTTACACTGTTCTATATTTCTCAGGCTTTGTACTTTTTCTGTAAGAAAACAAATCATAAGCATAGGACATATGCTCCCCTTCAGTTTCAGCTGAATAACAGGATTTTTTTTTTTTTTTGCTCAATTTTGTAATGTCCGTTAGTATAGAATTCCGGGCTTACTAGAGCCATTCATGCAACTCTGCAGCACACAAGTAGTGGTCAAGGATTCACAATTTCTTTAGTTATAGTCCCAGTCGTTCTCTGTTCTTATTTAGGTATTTGTTATGTTTTCTAATCATGAATTTATCAGTCAGACTTACTGAAGATTTTAATATGCCTGAATATTTTAAATATGCTATTAGGCTTTTCATTCTTTTTCTTATTTAAACAAAATTCTGATGTAAATTTCACACATTTAAAATAATCTGAGTTTTACTAATAAGTAACGTTCTTAGCGTATTTTCTGTCATGTTTTATTTAACTGTGATCATTACATTTGTTTTCAGACTCACTCACTTCAGTGACAGCTGTAAATTTGCTTACCAATCATGAGATTCCTGTAGTCATCTCAGCAAAACCCAATTTTGAGAATTTTCTGGATACTAAAATAGGTATGTGATGTTTAACTTCTAAGTGAAATAGCATAGTTTTCTATTGTTGTGTTGGAGCACCAGATATTGTTGCTGCAAATCTTTGAACACGTCAGCTCTCTTCTGGACTTTGCAATCCTGTTCTTCATTACTGTTCTTCATTAGTGATGGTGAAAGAGCAAAGTAGCTATGTGGAATCTGTCTGGGGGAGAGATTTACAGGATGATAAATTTTAATGGAAATATTATAAAATTAGTATGTTTAATGAGCTAAATTTGAGGATCTGCATATCTTAGGAGGATTGATTACCTAGAGTGCATGTGTATTTGGCTGTCTGTCACCATCCTTCAAAACAGAACTGCGCTATTGTTTGACATAAACATTTTGCAAACAACTCAAACAACTAAAAGCTTGGATTTTTGTCTTATTTTTACATAAATGATGTGCATCCTTAAAGAGAAATGTTTCAGACAGTAAATGCATGAAACTTTCAAGTCTGACTTTTATCTGGTTATATTTTTTTGGAGGTCAGTAAAATAAATCAGAATAGGTAATAAATCAGAATAGGTAATAATTCTGTTTGGGTAGTCTTGGACAATTACATTGGACCCTTTGTCTCTAGAAGAAGTGTTCCCATAATTTAGGTACATAGGTAGTTGATTACCTATGGTTAGATGATGTGACTGTCCTCCTATGTAAAGTTTGGAATTGTACTGACTTTTAAAAGTTTTGTCCATTTTAATCTGCAAAGTGTGTCTTCAATAACAGCACCCACCAAACTTTTTGCTTACTGTGGTATTTTGCTGAGGTCTCATCTCAGCTGCAATGAGTAGGCAATTTTCTGTGCCAGTCCTAATAGGAAATATTTTTTTATCTCTTTTCCCCCCTTTCCACTACATCCTTATCCCTTAAGTCCCTCTTCTTGCCTCCCTGTTGTTCATAATTCTTTCATTCCTTGGAGCTACTCCTTTCTGTACACGATTGCCAATATTGGCTGTGTCTGCATAACAACTGGACTGAATAAAACCAGCTGACACTGCAAAAATGTCTTGGATGACCCTCACAAGGCTGGTAGAAATTATTTGCTCGGGCTCTATAGCTTACTTACATCATGCCCACATCCTGAACTTTAGGAATTAATCTCTTTTTGAGATCTGGGACCTCTGCTTATATAAGAGAAGCCAAATAATTGAAATACCTAATCATATTTTTCATTAAAAGCTTCCAGCTCGCTCACTGGCACATACCTTGGCCTTATGTCTGTTGGAAACAGCCCGGCTCTTCCCAGAAAGTGCTGGATGCCAGCTGTTGAAGATGAAAAAGTGGGGCCCACTTGTTTTTTCCATTTGTACAGCATATTGTGAAGCCACCTGTTGCAGGCTGCAGGGCTCTCTGGCAAATGACGATACATACAATTATTCGATAATAGGGCCTTGAAATGGCAAGAGCGTACATCTGCTGGAAAGATAAAATAACAATTCCCTATTTTGCTAGTTGGGGAGTCATTTGTCACAGGGCAGTTTTACTTGGTTTTCATGTTATCTGCTTCCAAAATTTTATATATTGACAGAGTTAATGTGCAGCAGGCATTTTGTTGCCTGAACAAAGATGCTTGCTAAACTGATTTTGAATGAAGTAGTTTGTATGTTAATAATTCTAGTGCACTCAGCAATATTTTGAGAGCTTTTGTCTGTAGTTTTCACCAACTTACTTATTTAAACAAGCCAATGCTAATATTTTCTTTCCCTTTTTAATATGACAGCAATTGTGCAAGATCATTCAAGTATTAAATAAATTATCACCGAAAGGATAAAAAGATGTAGAAATACATATCTCTGTGTGGAAATAACACATCTGTTAGTATCTAAATGTTATTTCAGAATACATGTGATAATAAAGTTTATAAATTCCTCAACTCACTCTAAAGTAGAACAAAGTACCCTTTGAAATACATTTTTATCACTCTTAGATTTTTAAAATCTTTTCGGCAAACATAAGTCATTACATAAAATGTCATAGAAATAAAATGTTTTATGCTGAAATTGATGATTGTTATCCATATTAGTCATTCCCAGAACTAATTTATTTTTTTCACTTTTCCCTCCCCCCTAGGAATACCCAGCACAAGTGCAGAAGATGCTGCAGTAGCTACAAATCTGGGTATTCCTTTCACTGAAGTAATTGAAACATTGCCAAATGGTTTGGAGAAAGTCATTAATTCTGGGGAGGTGGGTATACAAGTATGGAATTCTTTCCGACTTAAAATAACAGTACAAACTAAATCTGTTTTCTCGAGTGCTAAATAATTTGTATGTTTAAAGGCTTCTTTTTCCTGAAAGAAAAAAAAAAAGAATCAAGCCAGGCATATGTTTCCAAATTTCTAGGAATAATATAATGATAAATATGCTGGCTCATCTGTAGCAAAGTTGTTTTTTTTTCTTTTGTGCAGGAAAAGAACCTACGGTATTGGTCTGAGTTTCATAACAAAAACTGAGTAATTGGTCCTCTGTTAAAAGTTGATTCTTATTTCATGATCTCTGTACATTTTTGAGCTAAATATTAACATATTAGTCCATTTTCCCTATATTCATTGAGATGTGGACTAAGCCTTTCTGGTAATGTATTTCCCTGAGGTGACATAGGAATGTTATATTTAAATATAAAATGTATGTCATATGATAGGCCTTGAAAGAATGCATTTGATAGCAGATACAAAGCTCATATTCTGTCACATGACAGTAGGGTCTAAGTGGTTAAGATCTATTTGAAAACAAAAATAGAAAAATCCCAAATGCACATAGGAGAAAGTAAACTGTTTCACCATTCACTTCTTGCTCTCTGCATTGTGTTGGTGATGAACCGTAAGCTTCAGCATACAGCACTTGCTTGAAATATCAGCAGTAAATGCACGTAGCTGCCAATGAAGGCTGAAGGGGTCTACAGGGCTCTTTCTAAGCCTTATTCTGTTCAGGCCATCAAGAACATTACCCTTTGATCAAGAGGGTTTAAATGAATCAAGTTATTGGTAGTGCATCTTGGATGGAAGGATGTTAAGCAGCGAGAGGGGGAAAGTGAAATATGACTGTCATAAACTTTGACTCAGAAACTGCATTTGTGAGTTTTTTTTGTCTGTTCTTAGATTTTTGCTGACAGCTAATACACATTTTTCTTTCTGCTTCTTTTTTCTTTTCTTTTTTTAAAATCAGATCACGGGGATGACTCGACAGGAAGCTTTAAAAGCTGTTACCCAGCAGGCCAAAAATAAGGGAATAGGTGGAGACTTAACGAGTGACAAATTAAGAGACTGGTTAATATCTCGTCAGCGGTACTGGGGAACCCCTATTCCCATCATTCACTGCCAGACATGTGGCACTGTCCCTGTACCCTATGAGGATTTACCTGTGGTGTTGCCCCATGTAACCACCTTCACGGGAAAGGGAGCCTCACCTTTAGAAACGGCTCCAGAGTGGGTGAACTGTTCCTGCCCAAGGTAAGCCAGCGCTGCCTTTACTGCAGGCTGGGAGACATCACTTTGTACCTGCCTTTTCCTTGTGCTCTCTGCACTGAGAACTGACCACTCTGAGCCAGGATACTACTCCAGAATGATGTTTCGTCTGACCCACCATAAGGGCTTTTTACTTTTTCTTGTATACTCTGTAACTCCTTTTTTAACACGGACACTGCTATTTTTTCATAGACCAGCTGAAGAAAAGCTCACTGGTTTTAAGTTAGAGGAAAGAAAGAAGGGAAAAGAGAACTATTTCCCCCTTGCCTTTCATTTCTTAACAGTATTTCTCACTTCATTTACTACAGGAATTTTCATTATCTTTCACCAGCAGAGTTCAAAGCTTAGACTGATTATTGAATTATATCCTTTTGTTAAGGAAATGAAAATCATCTTCATTTTCTTAGCAGTAGTCCAACACTAAAGTGTTTCTGCAGCTATATACTTCTTTATCATGAAGAGTCATATTCACTAAATATTAAAGATGACAGTATGTAATTCAGATTGAAGGAGATAGTAAGTATATGCATTTTGTCAGTGTTGTAATCTCTAGTGTTTGTAGTCCAGCTGTTCAAGAAATAAAACTGTAATTGAAGTAGTGAGAAATACATCATGAAAATCAGTTGTCTGATCTTGAGGGCTGGAGGGCTGCTAAGATTCTCTGTACCCTGCAGTTTTCATACAAGTTCTGCAGAAGAACAGGTAGAACTTCATTTATCCCAGAGAAGTTTTTCATCGGCAGTACAGTGCAATGCTTGTTAGCAGACTGACCAAATGAGAGGTATGTTATGAGCCTGTCAAGCATGAGAATCAGATATATAAATGACGTTAAGGCTCACATTGTTAATGCAGCAATTAAATTACATCTCACTGTATTTCACATTTTCAGGGTGTAATATCAGTGTGGTCTTCATTTCTAGATAGGTAGCATACACACAGGCAATTCTGTGGTAGAGAACATGTATTTTGACCTTTGTTGATAACATGTTTTTTATGTAAAACACATTAATTTCCATTTTTCTGCACAGAAAATTTCTTCTCAGATATGCCTATTTAAATTACATATAGGATTTTAAAGCATGACTATTGCAGGGAACAGTTTCTAAACAAAGTCCACAGGTTTAGTAAAATCCCTAGAAATGCCTTGGTCTACAATTCCTACTTTCAACTCAAGAATTTTCCTGATGTTACTAAAAGTCACTGTCTGTGCTCTTGGCTTCCTCCGACCTTAATTCAAAAATGATTTTGTTGTTTACCAGGCAACAATGTACTTTTGATGTGTAGCAAATTCTTAGGGTTTCTGGATAGATATTGTGATTGCCCTACTTAGAAGAGAATCAAGGCATGCAGGAATAGTTTCTTAGGCTAAAATACCATAGTTTGCTGAAATTAACTTTTTTAATTTTCACCTTTATTTGGCTTCATAATTCTCACCTATTTGACGGCTGCCTTCAGTATTGCTCATCTGTATGTCTGCTACAGTTTCAAATCCTCTGAGCATTGCCTTTTTGTGTGCTGTCTTCCTTGCTTATCCATGCTCTGAGAAATTGTCATCCCTTCCTTTAGTCCTCCTCTCCAGTTTTTTTCCGTAGTTGCATTTAATATCTAGAATTAATATGGAAAGCAAGATGGAAAGATACAAAAGTCTGCCAGTATTTGAGCAACAATAATGCAAACCATCATAAATGGGAGGAGACATCCAAGTTATTCATTGCTATACAAGTCCAGGTAATTTTGTTAGTTGTCTGAAGATCATCTAATGAGATTCCAGTATCGTGCTTATTTTATAAATTTTGAAAGATGCCGATGCTGTCTCTGTCTTAGTGAGCCATGTCAGTTTAGAGTACAGGCAACATCAGAGGCATGAAGCAGATATAATTATGGTTCAATGTCGGTAAAGTGTTCTTGCTTTTAACTGAAAAACCAATATAATACAGTGTTATTTTGCATTGGCCAAGTCTGCTTATATGTACAATGTAATAACATGGTTATTCTATATTAAAAAGCAGTAAAGAGTAAAATGTCTTTACTGCATTATTCACATTGAAAGAAAAACTTGCTGGTAGAGAAGGACCTGAGACAGAGGCAGAGAGAAGGAAAATGTTAATTGGTGATGTTCTTCTAAACTTGTCTCAGCAAGCCAAGCAGAGTTGTTAGGCAGACAGGCAGGTGCATGTTTCAGCTCACTTGTCAAGCCTGAGCACAGACTAAATATATAGTTGGAAAATATTAAATAGCCAGTGCCCATTTATTCTGGATATTTATTAGCTATTTACATACATTTATAAATTACATGTGTTTGTTATATATGATCAGTGGTATTTATGTGTAAGTTTGTCCCAGGTTGCAAAGTTTTATTTATGTTACAATATTCCCATATAACAGTAAGAGTTTTTAAAAGGGTTCATATACAACAAACAAAATTTTATTAAAAGTATTTATTGGCTTCTACAAACAAATAATTTGTATTCAAGGAACAACTACCAGAAAGTAACCTGAGCTTTTAAAATTTATTTTAAAACCGATTTCTCAGGGATGCCAATACAGGCAAAAATTGATTTGCAGTTATCACAAATTAAAATTGTGCTACGAGGTCTAGAAGAGATTTGCTACATCTCAGTGAAAGCTGAAATTAAAACTAAGTTCATTTTTTCTAGAGATGGTAAATGGATTCTGTAAAGACCTTTTTGTCCAAGCAATCAGAGAAGCAACCACCCGCTCCCTTGGCTGAATATTTATAAAATGATTTGTCTGCTGGTAGCTAACGAATGTGATATGTATTGAGTTCCCATTATCTTTATGGCAAAGTATACTTGTCTGTGCTTTAAGACTTCCTTCGTTTCTTTTAAAATGACAATTCTAAAAATGCCAGGAACATAGGATGGAGAAGGCTGTCCAGCACTGCGCCATCTTCTGCTATTGCTGGATGTTACAGCTGTTCAGGCTTCTTTTTGGTTTGCATTTTGGGAGCAAAAGGGAAGGAGGGTGGCCTCTGTTACTAATATTGGCCACCTTCTGAACGTATTCTTCTGACTGTTCAGACCCCTTCAGTTTTCAGTCTAAATGTCTTTGTGGCCACTCTGTACATGGTTGCTTTTTTTTTCCCCCAGCTTATCACTTATCTAAAAATAGCTTTTCTCCTTTTCTCTTGCTCAGGTGTAAGGCAGCAGCACGGCGGGAAATCGATACCATGGATACATTTGTGGATTCCTCTTGGTATTACCTGAGGTACACTGACCCTCATAACTCCAGCAGGTGAGGGTTGCTGGGGTGGGTGCACAGGTGCTATGGCACAGGAGAGAATCAGAATCATAGCATCAGCTAGGTTGGAAGGGGCCATTCAGATCATCAAGTCCAACCATCAACCTGACACTGACAAAACCACCTCAAAACCGTGTCTCTCAGCACCACATCTAGCTGTCTTTGAAATACATCCAGGAATGGTGACTCCACCACTTTGCTGGTCAGCCTGTTCTAATGCTTGATAACCCTTTCCGTGTCCATGCTAAACCTCCTTTGGTGCTGCTTGTCCTATGGCTTGTTACTTGAGAGAAGAGACCAACCTCTACCTCTTTACAACCTTTCTTCAGGTAGTTAAAGAGAGCAAAAGAAGGGAAGGAAGAAAGGGGCCAGACACTTCTGTGTTTCTAGCTTCTAACTGTTCTTGCTAAGAAGCATTAACCCCTGGTCTTCCCTGATTTTGTGCCCGTCCTCTGGCCTGAGTGCAGCACAGGGTAGACTAGAAATTGCTCTAAAAACGTTGCTTTTGGTTGCTGCCAGGAGATTTATAAGAGCAGAATGTGTAGACGTAGATGTGTAAGCACAGGAGTTACGAGGCAAGGGGCAAGAAGTTTACATGAAAGGGGAGTATGGGGAAGGGCACAGAAGAAATGTTCAGTTGAGGAGCTGAAGATAGTCCTTAGTGGAGGATACTATTAAGAGTAACAAAATGCTGTGACTTGAGACTGTGGTAAGTTGCATAGAGTGTGCCCTCCCTGGCTGTGAACTGAGTATTTCAGGAGGTGGACAGACAGTGCTTTTCTGACGGTAAGAAGAGGAATAGTCTGGTGTAACATCCAGCTGCCAAGAACAGAACCTAATTTCTCTCCTTTTGAATTCTGGTAACTCTTGCTACCTCCTCATGCACAGCCTAAAGTGAAGCAGCATCACAGCAAGCTCCTGCTGTGTCGGCACTTTGGCTATATGCAAAATTAACGAAAGGAGATTTTTCATGTGCTGTGTACTAGTGGCGGCAGCATGGAGAGACTGGGAAGATAGATGTAATTATTTAGCTGGTTTTCGGGTTCATAGTCTGCCTGTAGTAGCACTGCTGATAGCACTGATTTTTCCAAAGAGCATTTAGTGGAACAGCTCTACTTTTTTGTCAGGAAGATAGAAAGAGTAGCAGCATTTTCTAGATATCGATACGACATGCAGGGCTGTTTGGGGATTTATTTGCTGTCCAGAGCACTGTCTGGGTATATACTACATGGCAAGTGTTTTAGTATAGCTGGACCACTTGCAGGTCTTTTTTATATTGTAAGTACCAGGTTAGTTAAACTGAAGAAGTATCTTCTGTGGACACTTTTATTTCACAGTAATTTTAATTGTTTTCTAGTGACACGTGTGAATGTATTATTTATATTATTAAGTTATGCAGACTGCTTTCTCTCCAGTGACAGTTTAAAATAATTTTTTTTGTGCATGGAAAAAAAGGGACTTTTCTGGAAGCTGAAGATGAAATAGGCAGATGTAACATCCAGCTGTTGGAGTAACATTGTAGTGTAGCTAAATCTGTTTTCTATTGAAATATCATTTCTATGGACTTCTGCACTAGATTGCTACCTCCATTTGATTTATTTATTTGTGTTTTTTTTTTTTCCCAAGCTAAGCTGTGTGTATGTAAACCCTTTATTTCTGTAATTCATATTTCACAGGTCTAGAATTTGTGAGACTGATTCTATTGATATGGGAACCCTGTGAACAAGTTAGTTTTGATTTGTTTCACTAAAGACCTAAATCCCAGATACGCAATGTGCTTCCAAGCTCATCTGTGAGGAAAAAAGTGTTGCTATTACAGAAATTGCAGACAGAATAATCAAACAAGCTAGAAGAACAGGTAGATGGGATAGAACAACTCCATAAAGCATATATTAAACAACAACAAATGGTATTTTGAAGGCAGGAGCCTATTACAAGAGACATAACAATATTTAATGAAGCAGTAAGCAGTGCTAGGAAACCATGCAGGTGACCTCCAGCAACATAGTAAATATACTCTCGCTGACAAATTTACTGTAAATTCATAGCGCATCCTTCAGTTGGAATATGGTGTCCCATATGACCCTTCAAAATGTTTTGCATCCTTATGGTAAACTGCTTCATTGCCCCCTAATGGCAATAATGCAAACCTCCGACTGAAAAAAACAAAATCAACTGGTTTTGAGTGGGCATGTCTTGTTTTTCACTATAATATATTTCTACGTAAAACTTGATAAATACTAAAAAATTTAAAGGCTAGCCACAGGGTATTTATGAAAAAATAATTTAAAGAGCAAGCAAACATCTTCGTCACTTTCTCAGGTATCATATGTGAGATCTTGGTTGCTTCTCTAAAATAAATGAAAATAACATTTTTGTGGATCTGCTTTTCAGAGACAATTAAAATTTTGTCTGAAATTTAATAAGCATATTTCCTCTTAAAAATTAGACATGTGATAGCAAAAACATTATTACATGTGTATAGCTCTCAGTAAATGCTGATGTCTAGTCAAGTATGATGAGCTGCTTTAGAAGAGCTAATCTTTCTTTTTCATGCTGTGTTTTTTCTATAATTGTGTTTTTTCAGGCCCTTTAATAATGACTTAGCAGACTACTGGATGCCTGTGGATTTGTACATCGGAGGAAAGGAGCATGCGGTTATGCACTTATTCTATGCAAGGTTTTTCAGC
Source organism: Pedionomus torquatus (assembly GCA_013398155.1). Classification (NCBI taxonomy): domain Eukaryota; kingdom Metazoa; phylum Chordata; class Aves; order Charadriiformes; family Pedionomidae; genus Pedionomus; species Pedionomus torquatus. The sequence continues at coordinate 81,300 of VZRU01006766.1, read as the reverse complement.
CATTTTTGCCATGACCTAAAGATGACAAAACACAAGTAAGCCTTATATATTTCCATAAAAATTTTCATGTTTCATTTGACTAGCAGGAGTGTTAGTGGACATTGTTATGATGATAGAACATTGCATTGAATAAGCCTGAACTTTCCTGCTTGTTATTCTTGACTAACTACTTGGTTTCTCACAGTCAGCTCTATTTTCTGTGTACATACATACATAGCATTTTTATTATGTGAGTATTAACTGACTCAGAGCAAGTGATGAAACGTTACTGTGGATTTTCAGCCTGCAAAAGGCATTCTGAGTAGTGCTGTTATTTCAAATTAGGTAACTTCATGCACAGTAATACTGTTAGTTTCAGTGGAACCATGCATATTCAGAAAAATAAACACTCCTATAATTCACTGTAGTATTGGAGCTGAACAGTGCAAAATAATTCTTGATAAGCAAAAGGAGTATATGTATCTGTTGTCAGTTTATTTTTTATTTAATGAGTTTTGTATAATTACTTTTAACTACTCTTGTTGCTGATGCTGCTATAACCTAATTTGTTATTCTCTGTTTTGTTTAGAGGTAAGGCAGGAAGGTGAGTCATAGTGTATTCTTTGTCCTCTCAGGTTTTCAGCTTTACATCCCCATTTCCACTGAATTTTTTTTTACCCTAAAATGCTGTCACGGGAACACCTCACAGGGAGGATACTGGTGTCAGAACAGTGAAATACTGCCCCTTGCTCTCTCCAGTTCTCCCATCAGCAAAGGCGTTTGAATGGATTGAGTCAAAATAAGTGATCCCATGAGAACAGCTGCTCAGTAATTTCTCAACTGGTAACTCATATGCATTAATTCTTTGTGAGTATCCACTCTAAAACCTTGATGTAAAAGAGAAACCTACATACATTGAACTCTTGAATGCAGTAGCTTTGCTGCAAAACTAGAACTTAAGTAGCTGTGCACCAGAGAAAGATGGACTAGTTAGTGCAGCCAGCAGAATATTTCCCTGGGTTGTTTCATAATAATTTGATGAAAACAGCCATGTGTTTTCATCACTCACTATTGCCTGCAAAATCGTTTGCAGTGAAAGATGTATTTGAGATTTTGGATGTGGGTGATTCAGGTATCCATGTTTCACCCTGTTGTTTCCATCTTGCACAGTTGCAGCAGGAGGGCTGTTCCTTCTCTGAGGGAGTGGGCATCTCAAAGCAGATCCTTTCTGCCATAGGCACTATTCCTTTAAGCAGAGGATTTCAAAGATTTTCCTTGCAAGCAATTTCAGGCTTATCAGTTCTACAAGACTGTACAGTCCTGTCAGCCATCTAGTGGAGCTGTAATGCACAGCAGCAAAATGCTCTTTGGCTAGTCAAATTCTTCCACCTCCCAAACCAACATAAACTATGAAGTGGCTGAAGCATTATCACTGTAAACTGAGACCAGAAGGAAGAGGAGGTTTGCTTGCAAAGTGACCAATCCACTCTGGTGTGCAAGAAAAGGAGGAGGTGTGGAAAGAGGTCAGCTGGCTGAAAAGGGACCACCTGAGTGAGCTCAAGCACTAAAACAAGTGCAGGGAAAGGGGAAGCAAGGATGGATTACCCCTTGAAGTTTTAATTGGGTAGGGAGCATAGAAGTAGAAAAGGCCATAGCTCATAGAATTGAAGCCGGTGAAGAATATGAAGGCAGTAAGAAGGACTTCTGCAGGTACATTGACAGGAGCACCAAGGGAAATGCTGGCCTGATACAAAATCAGACAAAGAGCCTAGTGGCAAAGGACGATCTTTGCCATGGCCTTTGCTGTCAAGATTTGTGATTAGTAGGAGAATTTGAGGGAGAGAGATATGACCCACTGTCAAGTGGGATTGAGTTAGGGATTGGTTAAGTAAACCAGGCATGTACAAGCTCATGGAACCACCAAGGGTGCTGAAGGACCTGGCATTTACCACTGTGAGGCTACTGTCAATTTTTTGAAAAGTCATAGTGATCGGGGAATGTACTTGTTAATTGGAGAGAGGGAGAGGCAAAACTCATCTTCAAGATTAGGCAAAGGTAATCCAATGTTCTTTTGGGCCAATCAGCCTCACATTGGTTCCCCAATAATATTTTAAAGCAAATCATCCTGGTAGTAATTTTCAGGCAAATGAAAGACAAGGTGACTGGGAGTAGCCACTGGCCCTGGGCAGCCTGATATAGTTGGGGTTGTCCCTGCGACTGCAGGGAGGTTGGACTAGATGACCTTTGGAGGTCCCTTCCGGCCTGGATGATTCTATGATTTACTGTGAAATCATGCCTAATTTAACCTGCCTTCTTTCTGTGGTGAGATGATATCTCTGTGGATAAGGAGAGAGCTGTACATATCTTTTACCATGACTTTAGCAAGGCTTTTAACAAGTTCTCCCATAGCATACTTGTAGTCTGACTATGGAGATGCAGGCTAAATGAACGGACTGCAGGATGGATGCAAAAATTGTCTTGACCATCAGGCTCAAAGAGTCAGTGTCCAAAGTCTGGCTGGCAGCTGTTTGCAATGATAATTCTCAGGAGCCATTGCTGAGACCAATTATATTTAGCATCTTCATCAACAACCAGGGCAGTGCAACAAAGCACACCCTCAGCAAGTTCATTGCACACTGGGAGAAGTCTTTGAGATTCTTAATGGCATGGCTGTAATGCAAAGGACTTTGACAAGTTGAAGGAGCAAGTCTGAAGCATTGACAGGAATCTCACAAAGGCAAATGCAGAGTCCTGAATGTGGAGCAGATTGCCTATGGAAACAGACAGGGCTGGGCTAACTGTGTGAGGAGGAGCACAACAGAGAAGGGCTATAGGGATCTTGGTGAACACCAAGTTAGACATGAGTCAGCAGTAGCCCTGAGAGTATACTGCACTACATTAGCAAAAGCATGCCCAGCTTTGATTATCTCTGCTTATCACTCAGGTTTTCACTTCTGGAATACTGTGTCAAGTCTTGAGCACCCTTTCCCCACATTTGACGCTATCAAACCGGAGAGGGTCCAGTGGAGGGGCACTAAGACGGTCAGGGGCTGAAGCTTATGTCATACAAGGAGAGGTTAAGGGAGGTGAGTGTGTCCTCCCTGGAGAGGAGAATGCTAAGGAAGGATTCTAATCTCAGTCTATGACAGAAGGATTATAGAGAAGGGAGAACCAGACTCTTCTCAGAGGTGGAAATAATAGTCACAGATTGCAGCAAAGTGCAAATGGATAAAAGGAAAACAATTTTGACAGTGAAGGGGGTCAGAATGGAACAGTTTGACCTGAGAGGTTGTGGGATCTCCATCACTGGGTATTTTCAAAACTCAGCTGGATGAGACCCTGAACAACCGGAAGTTAGGTCTGCTGTGAAAAAGGGGCTGGACCAAATCACCTCCAAAAGTCCCTTCCAACCTACATTATGTTAAGAATCCATGATTCTGTAGCTGGATGAATTTGGAATGTGCTTTGTTCATAGTCTGCTGTGACAGAGCAGTATCACCGAAGTACTGTGCCTGGAGTGGTCTAAATATGGTAAATTGCAGAAAAAAACCCTCTTAACTTAATGGAAAAAAATGCTCAAGAAGTACTAACAATGTCTAGTGACAATACCAGAGAAAATCAAGAATGTTTTCTGTGGAAGTAGTTTGCAAGACTGTGGGGAATTCCTTTGAGGCCATGTACAGAACAACTATTGCTTATGGGAAGATATGTTACAGCATTGCCCCTTGGATCTGCTGTTTGTACTGCTTATGACTGTGCTCAGAGTGCAAGATGACCATAACAAATTCATCATCATGTACAAAATTGTTTGCTTGCTTTAGCTCTACACACTTACAGCATTAGGTGCTTTTAAGACATGAAGTCAAATTAGGATTTTGTTTTGATGTAGAAATCTCAACTCCTTTATAAATATTACCACATATCTTAAATATGTTTTACTGTTGGTCAGAAGGCACTTCTGCTCCGTCCTCTGTTAGGACTGCTCAAAGGCTGGTCTGAGAGATCTGAAAAGGGTGATTAAAACAACAAGCTTATTTTTAGGAAACTTAAAGTCGTGGTGTTGAAGCCCACAGCTTCAAGGGAAAACATTAAAATGTTAAAAAATTCTCCCCTCTTGTGCATTTTCAGTCTTCCCATAGTAGCTCAGATCTTGTTCACTGATTAAATTAGTAAAATTCCGCTACATCCCAGTTAATGAGAGCTGCCACCATTTAAAGTATTATCTAGTATCCTGACAAGATTTTATGATTCTACTGTTAAACTGTTTCAATTTTTCACTGTTTACTTTCTATCCACTTTCAAATCCATTGAAGTATTTCCCAATAGTCTATTCTCTATTAATGGTTATTAATATAATAATAAGGTTGAAAACAAAAGTTTAAAATTACATGGTTAGATTTTCAAAGCAATCTCTTTACACATAATATACATTATTACAATAGAAATATTATAGGCCATTCATTTACAGATGTCCAACATGCTTTCATAGAAGATGCAATATTTATAGGCATCTAAAATTGTTAAGGTGTTAATATAGTTTAAATATCCCCTGAAGATGGGACATGATCTTTTTCTTTTTTTTTCTTTAATGCCCTGAACTGGAGGTGGTGGGAAATGCTGCTCATTTCCTGAGTAATGACAAGGCAGAATAAATAACACCCTCTGGGTATTGGTACGTGTGACAACAGATTAAGCTCAAATTGATGTCATTTTGTTCTAGCGATCTGGTCGGTAAAGCACACTGGTTCCGGAATTAATTCACAAGCCAGTCAGTCCTCTCAGCTGTGACTGCCGTTGGGAGAGAGGCCAGGTAGGCAGCTGGGGCTGGCAACCTCATCCATTCCAGCTTAATCTACCGTGGCAAGTGTGTGCTGACACACTCAGTTACACCTGCTCAACTGTATTAACTGTCCAAGTTACACAGAATTGGGCTCTTCCCTCAACTTCAGTCATCAATTCTGTCTGATGAATAATTGTAAGAGGAATCTAGCCCGCTCTGAAGGATTATAAAGCAATAAAAAAGTTTATTGTTGCCATTTAGTCAGCCGATTTGACTGTAATAGAGAGCAAATCTGTTGAGTAAGAAGGCACTATTTATGCATAGCTGTATTACAGAAGAAAAGAAGTTATGTGTGTGACAGAAATAGCTTACACTGTAAAGGAAGGATGTTAGAGCTTCTCTGCATTGATTAGGGAGTTTATCACTAGTTTCGATTTTCAGTAAAAGTGCTCAGCCTTTGACTGTATAAAAAGTAAATGCTCAATATTGTTTAATGTATATTTTTTTTTCTGCCTAAAATGATCAGCTCCCACATCCCCCAGTTACTTCTGGCCTTCTGCAGGGTTGCCAGATTGCTACAGGTAAGTCTAATGGCAGGTTTCACAAGCACCAGAATTCATCTGACAGTGACTGACCAAGGTCTTGTGTTGGGCCAAGGACAGAGCGTTGGGCACTCTCAGCCTTTGAGCTGCCCTGCTAGAGGTATCCTTTCTTCTGAATCCAGTGTTGTCACTTCTTGAAGACTCCACAGAGTCCTTCCAGCCAGGTCATTTGTAATTAGATTGAGTGTCTCGCTAGTCACCATGCACAGAGCAGAGCAAGGAGCCTGAGGACATGGCACTGAGCAGGAGTTCCTGACCTGTCAGTCACGCTTGCCCCTCCATCCATTATGTGCTTCTAATATAGACAGATTGATCTATCATAGAAGTGAACCTGTATATGAATGTTACTGAAAGGGAGAAGATGGATTACACATGTCCTGGCAAGCACAGACAGAGGTTTCAGGCAGAATTCACAGGTAGGGTCCCATCTGACATAGAACACAACCAAAAGCTACACGCAGCTAAGGCCATTTTCCACATATTCCAACATGAGACTTACACGTAGGTTAAGTTCTGTCCCATTCCAGCATCTTTACAACTTGAAATGTGATGGAGCATTCAAAGAAACTCAAGCTGCCTCTTGGCTTACTGTGCCTGAAGTGTCTGTCCAAACACAGCTGATTTTCAGTTGTTCCTGGTGGGATGGCTCAGGAGGTATTTATGGCTCCAGGCCATGAGTGGATGCTGCAGTGTTCAAATCAGAATTGCATCAGACCTGATGGCCTTTGACATCTCAGCAGCGCCCTTCTGCAGCCAAGAAACTCATCACCTTTGGAGAAGGGTTTAGGTGTGTGGTTTTAACATAAATGAAAGTGTAACTTTACATGTGACCATGAGATGGAGCCACCACGACACTGGCAAAATCGCTGCACATCAGGAGAAATTCAGTACTGAGTTTAATTTGTTTCTGAGCCCTGTGTTTATTAGTCAGGCTCTGGTTTTCTCATTTTGGACATGTTTCCATTCTCCTGCGGTCTCCCACTAGGAAGATGTGGGGTTTTTTTTCCCCCATACTTGGTAATGCATTTTGTATTGCATTTTTGTAGCCTCTGTCGGCATAAACAAAAATAGGAAATGCTCATTCCTGCATTCAGCTTTTAATAACTTGGCATATGATCTGAACTAGCTCTTTGTCATTAAAAGTAAGTGTTGCTTGAAAAATCACTTCCAGTGGAAAGCCCTATCTGATTTTGATGTTCTGGCTGCCTCGTTAGCTTTTAGATAGCAGCAAGTGTAGCTATTTTAATAACTGTTTGAGATCTTAAATAGACTGAAGTCTGAATGATAGCAGAGAAAAGTCTTTCTTTTTCTTTGGTGTAATGTAGTTTGTAGAAGAAACTTATCCTGAACAGTTATCTCCTGGAGCATTTATACACCATTTGTTGATGAGAAGATTACAAGGGGTTTGTTGAAGATATTCATCTTGTAATTCACTTGGATAATTTGAGATAATTGAGATTTTAGATAATTATTACCTTCTGGTTTTAGAATACTTTTTCTTGGGTTTGCTGTCTAAACTGGACTTTAGTTGTCATCTCCATAAGTTCCTTTCTTTTATTTCTAAACAACAAGTATTGTCAGGCAAGTTGTGAAATATTGTTTAGAAAAGTATTTATAGAGATGCTTGTATTGCTACTCTGACAATATCGTTGATAAAACCAGGTGGTGTGGCAGAGACTGGTGCTGCTTGGTGACTGCATGGTAGACTGTGTGGTGGTACATTCACAATATTTAAAGTATACAAATTATGCTTGTGTTCAAATACGAATATGTTGAAGATAAAGTATAAAGCCTGTCACTTTCTCTTGCACAGTTGAAAGCTTTTCTTTTAAATGTCCCCATACTTCAGAGTCATCAAAAGGGTTTAAAGAGTAGTACTTGGAAGATATACAGTTAATATAATAATATATAATAATACAGTTAGAACATGCATAATTGTTATATAATTTAAAAATATTTTAACTATGTTATTAAATAGAGTGGTTTAAATAGTGAGATAAATTGTCATATAATTGATATTGCCTACTAATGTAAAATATTAAAATGACTTTATAAAAGTGAGTAGTGTTTTGGATTATGACTTTTTTGTACATGTGAAGTAAAATGTGGAAGTCCATTTTTACCTTTTATTCTTTAGATGGATGGATTTAGTCTAGCTTTTTTGAAAAATGCAAATATAAGCGATGCATCCTTTTTACATAAGTTGTTTGGGTAGATATTTGGGGCTTCATGAGGTTGGAGAGTGGAAGATTCGGATTGCTTAATGTTGAGCGCACATGGGAGCATTAGGAGATGCAAGTCAGTAGTAACCAGCGCTGATTAGCACATCCTCCAAAATGTGAAGTTACCAATGTCTTTGTGTTGGAGGATCCCATAGGATGATACCCCAGACCGTGTACCTTCTGGGTCTGGCTTCATCGCTGCTCCCCAGGTCCTTATCATTCTTGGGGTTGCTGCTAGAACTGCCCTATTTTCCTAGCACACTGAGTGTGGACCAGTGAGTGGGGACCAAAGCCTCAAGAGATTAATTTTGTGGGTTTTTTCCAGTGAAAACAGCCACAGAGGTTTGACTCAATGAAACAGAAATGCAAGATCATTAAAGGAGGTGGCTGCAATAATGTGTCTGTCAACCAGAGCAGTTTTTTTACTTGGAGTTTATTTCTTGCTTGAGTGCACTACTGCACTTAACTTTGGTGCCTTTGAGGCTCTTTTTAAGTGTCATATGCACATTTGATGAGACTTTGCTCTTCCTGATGTAAATTTTGCTAGAAAAGTAAAGTATTAACGTTCAAGATTTAACTAAAAACTAAAACTTAAAAACTGATCCATGGACATAGGAACTTTCCAGCATTGCCATTTTTCTAGTGTATTACATGCCTAGTTCTGCAAAGGGACAAGGCACACAAGTGCTTATATTAGAGAAGCTATTTTCTCTGCTTATAGAAAGAAAAGTGCCGTAAGATTTTGATTTGTTCAAAATACTGTGCTCTACAGAGAGAAGCTAGAGTTAAATATTTGTAAGACAGTGAGGCCAGCCACTTGGCCGCTTTTACGCATGGGGATTTAGCTTGAAGGTAGTGAAATTTCACTGTTGACCAAGAAAATTTTGTGTGTTAACAGTATGCTGATTTGAAAAGTGACATTAGATTAACTCATTACTAAATCAGCTTGCAAGAATGTGTGCAGAATACAAATAAATACTTATTTGCCAGCCAGGCACCAAGGATAAATCCACAAAGTACTCTTTCTAAGGTGACAACAATTTATGTATAGCCAACTTGAAATTCTTGTTTCATTAAATAGGTGTGCCCGATTAGCTCAACACCTGAGGCTTATTGAAAAGCATGCTTTTCACAGCTCTTTTCAACAAACAAGTGTTTTTTTTTTTCCTTCCATCCTTAGGGAGCCTTTCCATAAGCTTTTGGTTCAAGGTATTATCAAGAATCAGACGTTCAGACTAACAACAACAGGCCAGTGTTTGAAGAGAGAGGAGGTTGATCTCACTGGTAAGAGAGACTGTGTGGGAAAATCGGCATAGGTATATTGAGAAAGTCAGGTACTGCTTTGGTGTACACGTGTCAGTACTGGGAAAATCTGGAAAAGGAAATGAAACCCTGTAATATTTGAACTGGAGAGCAATTTCTATGAGTTTTGGATTTGTATGCACTGCTGAGGGCACAATGACCCTGCTAATCCAGCAGCTTTTAATTGCATCCAAACACAGAAACAATGCTATTGTATTATTTTAGCTCCAGTAGAGGCCGAAAGATCAGAAGTCAGTTGTATTAAGACACTACTGAGCAGGTTGCTGAATGGAGCTAGTAGTCCCAGCAAACAAACAACCTACAAAAACATCAGGGCAAAGCTAACACAGATGTTGGTGTGTTCGGTAGATATTAGGAATGTAAAACATGTATAGGAAAAAGTGATTTTTCTCAAGTTCTGTCTAGTGCCTTCACTACATAAGCTAGAGCAGCAAGTCCTGGCTTGGGGACCTGTAGCAACAGGAATTGTCTTTCCATATTTGCCTCCCTTAAGCACTTTTCTCACAAAATCATGTTTTCACTGTTCTTCTCCTGCATTAAAACTCCGTAAGTCAGTTAAAAAACAAACAAGCAAACAAACCTTATTTTTACTACTGTCTGCTATCCTATTTTCTTCAAGAGAGCTTTTCTGTACCAGGTGTTTTTGTTTGATGTTTTATCAGTCTAAATTCTTCTTTTCATCTCTTAAATTCACGCAGAAGGCACGTTGTTGTCAGGATAACTAACTGGAATTCAAACTTGTAAATCTGTAAAGCTGAGTGCCAGTCAGAATTGTGCCAGATCAGTACACCTATCTAGGAGGTTTTAAATGTCATGGTTAAAAGAATGCTTAAATCTCAGGGTGTATCAAAGTAGCACATAGTATGAGTGCCAGATACAGCTTCCAAATGGTAGAAGGAGAGTTTCTGTCATGATGTAATGGAAGCATTTGAATATTAGTTGTTTTAAAACATTAAAGTAGGGAGGAAAGAGGGTTTTTACAATGGGTGTTTTTTCTCTTTAAGCTGTTCGAATGCCAAAGTAGCCTTCTAGAAATAGTTGTTTCTTCTTATGCTTAGGGAACAAAACTAACTATTGTTACAAAGGAGCAAAATTTGAACATTTTGTGTGTCTTAATATTTAGGAAATGAACCAGTTCACATAAAAACTGGTGAGAAGCTCCAAGTTGCTTGGGAAAAAATGAGCAAATCTAAGCACAATGGAATAGACCCTGAAGAATTAGTGAAAGAGTATGGCATTGACACCCTGCGTCTTTACATCCTGTTTGCTGCTCCTCCGGAACAAGATATTTTGTGGGATGCTAAAAGTAAGTTGGATTGTTTCTGTTGTTTGGCTTGTGGGTTATTTTTTTTTTTTTTCTAGTTGGTTATATTTTAAACACAAAATATCTTGATGCCCAAGTTTAGAAACAATTGAAGCAAAAAAGTATATCAAGCGGGTTTTATTGTTCATTTCTTTTAAAAGAGAGGTGGTCACAAGGCTGTCATTGAGTGGCAGGCTTGCAAGATTATTTCAAGCTGCTTACCTCTTACAAGCTAACAGCATGTGTGAAAAATACTTAAGCAGTGTTTTCTTCCACAAACTTGGACCTTGCTGTCTTATTTTTTATTAGGTACAATTGATCGATGAAAAGCAAATATTTTATTTTCTTGATTATAATTTTTTTAAAAATTGTATCAGATTAGAGATAAAACTTTGCAATTTTTTTTAATCTCTAATTTTTTACACATATATGCAATGACTTTTGTAAGCTGGACCATGAAATACTTCTCAGAAGAATCTCATAAGAAGATAATCAGAGCTCATACTAATTAGTTTTTGTACTCTCATGACATTTTTATGAGCTTAGTTCTTGAATAAGATAAGATTTACCCTCCTACACACTTATTTACTGCCATCATGCAATTTGTCATGCTGACAGATACTGATTTCTTTTACCTACTGTGGTTCATACATTTTAATGTACTCATGCATACATTTAAATCTAGCCCTCTTTTTGCATAAGGCTTTAATAAAACACTCCATGTATTATTTAAAAACATATATTTCTTAATTTTTTTCTTGTGTTAACTTGTTGTTACCTAGTTCAGCCTGCACTAAGCATTGTTTCAGTTGGTGTCAGTCACCCTTTAAATTCATGTGTGTTTAGTTTACATATTATGGCACTGATGTATGTACTGGAGGACTGTGCTATACGACTTTTCTCAGTTGACTTTCTGTCATCATTGAATCGTAACAGTAGATAGCTAGGGACATGAAGAGGCAATGTCTCTAAAAAACCCCAATAACTTGGAATCAAGATGTAATTCCTGCGTCCATAACAGTACACAGGTACGTAATTTCCTCTGGAGCAGGCAATTCAGTGATACAGCATGTTTTTGCCGTATTTAAAATATGGGTGAGATTTTTTTAAAACTATTCACTCTAGTGTTCATTTTCCTGACTGCTTTTCTTTCAAGTTTTGGATTCATTCATTGTAACTGGAATTTGTTTCTTCAATCTTTGATTAATCTCAGCTGATGCTATGCCAGGTGTTCAGAGATGGCAGACGCGCCTCTGGACGCTTGTATCCAAACTTATTGAAGCAAGGACTTCAGGAACCATGCCCAATCCTGAGCTTCTGAATAAGAAAGAGAAGGCTGAAGCCAGAAAGATCTGGGAGCAGAAGAATCTGGTGATATCTGAGGTTAAAAGAAACACATAGTTTGTAAATTCCTAAATAAGTTGCTGCTCATGCTAAAACCATATGCTTGACTTGAAGAGCCAAAAGTTTTTTCCCCAGATGAGTAGCTCATAAAATAGTTTTCAAGTGAATTATTCTCAGTATAAGTCATTGTATTTACCTAACAATTTTGTGGGACAGAACTCTTGCAAAATAGTAGGATTTGGATTGGCAAAATTTCACTGCTGTGTGCCTCCTTCAAAGGATGAAGTGTTTTGGCATTATATTATCAGTCTGGGTTTGGAGTAACTCCATTTCCAGTAGTAAAGCTCTAAGTAAGTTATGCTGGTTATCCCTAACAAGAGGATTTCATCTGTTTGCTTCACATCTCATTGTCACACCTGCTGCTTCATACAGAATGACAAAAAGTTGTTGAAGAAAATATATTAACGTATCCTAAAAAAATTTACTGAAATGATTGTTCACCTCTTCTTATATGATGTCTCATTCTGGGGTTAACGTGAATTTAGTTATCAGGAGAAATAAATACCTGCAAAATTAACTTAAAATATTTTTCTACAGATAACAGCCTTTCCTGATTTAAATCCCGTGGTGAGGAACCTTCCAAACTTTTTTTCAGACATTAGAATTACAGAATTGCTATAGATAGACAAGCTGCCAACTGTGTAATTGGATTTACAACTATGAAGACCTCTTGTAGGGACAAAGGGAAGATTTTTTTTAAAAAACAATAGTGACTATGAATACACATTTCTAATCGGCATGATTTGAAGCTTTTAAAATCCTGTTATTTTTACATGATTGTTATTTTCCTATACACACGTGTGCTTGCATATGTAATGTGTTTGCATGCCAAAGTGATTTTTCATGTAAGAGGTAAGATACTCCGTGTTTGAGAATTTTAAATAATTATTGACTAATTTTTCTTGAATACAAGGTAACAGAGTACTTCACGAAGGATCACTTGTTCAATGCAGCTATTTCTCGATTGATGAGCCTCAGTAACGTGCTCCATGTAAGTATGTCATATGAATGAAGGTATTTTTTCTGTCAAGCCCTGTTCCTGTAAGTTTTTATACAAAGCAAGAGCTGCCCAAATTACAGGGCTATTGTTCCAAAAGTCATTTGTAGCCATTATCATTGCTACTAACTTGAGAGAGAGTTAGGTGGAATTACTTAGTCCAAAAGCAGTACATTCTAGTTTGACCGTAACCCTGAAATACTGTTTTCAGGATGAGCTTGATTGATTGTATTAGAGCCACTAGGTTTGGATGTTTATGCCTGCAGCCTGAATTTCAAAGAATACATTTTGTTTACCTCTTTCTTCTCTTTTGTTCTGTTCTGGTTTTGGTTTGTTTTTTTTTTAAAAACAAGTTGCATGGGTAGCTAGGTATAGCAGTACATTGTAGAATTATCAAACATTCTAATTTAAAGGATTGTTCTTTACAAGGAAAATTGCACATCATCTTACATTCCTCAGAGACTGCTTTCACCACTGAGCTGTCTGCTAGTAATAGCTTGCAAATTCCCCTTTTTAAAATAAGCGTAAAAATAACTTCAGTCTTTAGCATTTTTAAATTTAGATTGCTGTCCATCAGACAGTGGCGATAGATCAAATATAATACATTCTTACATTCATTTTTTTTTACTATTAGATCTGGTGGAGCATTCTTCCAGACGTATAATGGTAATGTGATCTAGACCAGAAATCAAATTAAAATTTGGGGGTTTTATCTTCTTTGTTGAAATACCACTTTATGCCTTATGGAATCCAAGGAGAATATTGGCAGAGTCAAGGAACTTAATAGCATGCACAACTGCTATACTGAAATAACGTAAGTCTGGGATGCTGCTTGGCACTGGGAATGTGACACACATTTCTTTATCTCCAGCTCAGTGATTCATATGCACTGTGAGCTGGTGGGTGGTGATAAATGAATGTTAAAAAATAAATAGAGAAATAAAAATTGGTGTAGTGTGGACAGCCAAATATTTGACCACTGACATATTTCTTGACCAAAGAAGTCAGTGCAGTATCTTTCAAGAATAAGTATCCATACAGCATGGTGACACTTCCTCTTTCAGTCCCATTCGAAAGGAGGAAGTGGGGAGGTGCGTGCGGATTAAATATATAAAACAGGCAGTAGTTACTGAAACTTCCTCAAATCTAGTTTGCACTGACATCGCTAGTATCACTGATAAGTAAATGCCATCAGGCAACATATGTCAAACAAATCACTGGGTTTGGACAGTTTTCTATTAGATGGGAAAGGGTGTTCATTGCACCCATCAAATAGTTCTCATGAGTATTGAGATTTTTCTGTGCTGTTTCATTAGAGAGACAAATTACAAAATAAATGCAGAATCAAATTCACCATGGGATGTAATCTCTCTGAGTCAGAGTAGGCAAAGAAAGAAAAGGTTTTTCCAGCTACTTTTAGTGCTGTATCTTTTCTGTTGTTTCTACAATAGAGGAATGAACATTCAAATTTTGTCAGCCTAGCAAGAAATGGAAAATTTTGTGTACTAGAGAAACCACACGCTTTACTAAAGCAATCTCTAAAAGGTCGTGCTGCAGTTTTCACTCCCAAATCTTCCTTCAGCTCTAAAACCTCACTTCGTCACTAAAGCTTCAGTGACTTATCACTTAAGCTTTACTTAAACCACTCTAGGATCCCACACAACTGAACCTTGTCTTAACAAAAACCATGCTGCAGTCAGCACTGTTTAACTCTTTTATGCAAGTACTTCACCTCTCAGCACTGATTTTATCCAAGGTTGCACTTTTAGATTTCATCTAGGATGGCACTCTTGGAAGTGACAGCACACAAAATGCTTTTGAGGGCCATAGGGTCTGTGTTCAGACTCCCATACCACAGCAGACCCCCCAGGGTCAGCATCAGCCTCTTTGGGATTAGCTTCCAAATGTTAGAGAGAATTCTGTGACCAAGAGTTGCAAATTTGGTTCTCCAGAACTTAGTTCCTAAGTTCCTAACTTACTATGAAATTATGCTGTCCTGAGCATAGACATTGGTTTTAGGGTTTTACTTCATTTTCTTCTTAATTAAACTACTTTACCACCCCATCCCAGAATATTTATATTAACAATTGATTTTTCTTTTCTTTCTGTCTTTATGCTTAGCAAGCTTCTCGGCCTCTTATTCTCCACAGCACAGAATTTGAAGATGCTTTGGCTACACTCTGCATCATGGTTGCACCTATGGCTCCACACATTGCATCAGAGATGTGGAAAGGTATTTCTAAGAGGATGCTTTTTATTGATGTTGCAGAAAAAAGGCAAAAATTTAACATAATATGTGGCACTTATCTCTCAATTCTGCATCTTGTCACCTTCTGTCATAGCTGCTAAACAAATTTGGAACTTGTGGTGTTCCCAGAGCTGTCTGCTTTTGTTTCTTTCCCTTTGCATTCAAAGGTGGATTTCTTGAGACTAGGCTCAGAAAGGGAGAAGTAAAAAAAATTCAAGACAGGACTTGTGTGAGGGATACATGTGTCAGCTGCTAGCTGCTCCTGTATGTAAAGTATTAAAAGCTGAACCTGAGACTAGAAACAGCCCTTTTTCAAACAACTGTTTTGGAGTCTGTGGACTACAAATATTTTCTTTTGGGAATTCAGATAGAGAGGACCATGTCAGAAAGCTGTATATTAAAAATACTAAAGGAGTGTTCAAGAAAAACCCTACTCTTGTAAAATTCTCCAGAGACTGAGGGACGTTGTGCTGCAAATTAACCTCACGTGGAGAGTGGGAATGCTGGCAGGAAATTTTTTATAAGACCTGTCACAGCTGTAAACCTTGAGGTCTGAATCCAAAGTGGGCTGAGCTGCATGGTGCAGCTACAGTTAAAGCCTGTGAAATAAGGGATGTGCGTGCCAGAGTTCACCAGTTGTTTTTAAGGTTTATTGGGAGAAGTCCTAAGACATGTGTGGGAAGATAGGGATATATTCTGCATTAAGACTGGCCACAAATTGCTATGTGTTTTTGGACCTAATATTAGCTTTTGGATACCGTTTTAACAGTTTCACTTTCAATAGTCATCCTAAAACTTTCTGCATTCAAGTGTTTACAGAGCAGAGCTGCTTAATAGCTTCTATTTCAGAGCTGAGCGTGGCTCTGTAATAATGGTAAGTGCCAAAGAAAATTTGCTCTTGTTTGGAGCAACAACAACATAGGGCCAGAGACTCTGGAAACGGCAAGATCCATTAGGGAGAGCAGGGTTTTTCTGTGTTTTCATTTCTAGTGTTCTAGACATGTCTTAATAAAAGCTTAATTGTTTAGAATAAAGAGTGGCATCAGACATGATCCATCTGGAGAAAATTACTTCTGGTCCATATTCTGTTATAATATGAAATACCATCAATTAAAATTATACTTAAATGAAAATAATTGCCACAACTTTGTTTTCCACAGTGGTTGAGATAGAGGTAGAATGGGTGAAAACCCGTTGCACACACAGTGCCTTGTGAATTTGAAATTCAACTACATGTTGGCACAAAGATGATTAGAGGGATGGAGCACTTCTCCTATGAAGACACGCTGAGAGAACTGGGACTGTTCAGCCTGGAGAAGAGAAGGCTCCAGGTAGACCTCAATGCAGCCTTCCAGTATCTGACAGGAGCTCCAGGAGAGCTGGAGAGGGACTCTTTCTCAGGGAGTGTTGTGATGGCAAAAGGGGTNGGGAGGTGTCCCTGCCCATGGCAGGAGGGGCTGGAACTCAATGATTTTTAAGGTCCCTTCCAACTCTAACCATTCTGTGATTCTACGTTAGGAAATACAGAATTATCAGATAAGTTTGATGAAATGACGGAGAACACTAGGATGTCTTAGTTAACATTACTTGGCAAACATAAAGTTTTTTCCTGTACCGTTTTGAATGTCAGAGAAGGAAGTCTTTTCTTACTACTAAAGTCACTGGAGAATAAGAACGATAAACATTTTCTGGATCTCTCTCTGATGTAGGAATGAAAAGGAAGCCTCTAAAAGTTGGGACTGTCTTGTCCTCAGTTGTGCATTTTAATTCAGTGCAGCTAGCATACAAACACGTTGCGTGGTGATTAATGCCTGAAGAGTTTTATGACTAAACATGAAAATCTCTTTTAGCATGGTCGTTATTACATTACATCAAAGTTATTAAACAATTGTATCAGGAGAATGTAAGTATGTTTAACTACTGTGTTTTGGTAATAAGACTATATTCAGCCAACATCTAGCAATTCTGCCCTGGAATTGGGGTTTCTGGTAAAAAATGTCCAGCTACAGTCCAGAGAAAGATTCCCCAAGTTCATGTTTTGAATTGCACTCTGTTTCCACCAAGTCTTGTTGTTCTTCTGATGTAACCAATTTCTTAAACTTTATTCAGGAGAGGTGAGGATGCTTTCGTATTTCAAATAATTTCAATATAAAAATTAAACTTTCAAAATATTTAGTTTCCTTTGTGCTTTAGTTTTCCAAACACACTCCAAGTATCTTTTTGTACCTTGGCTTTGCACCTAAATGTAGGGATAGTGCTGCTTCCTGTCTCGTAAACTAGTCAGGAAAAGGACTTTGTATATTATTAGCTCCATAAATAGCACCTATAGCAGTGGACCCCCACACTTTGATGTAAGCTTCTCCCTGCTATTGTAATGCCAATAATAAACAACACATAAGCAGCCTATTTATAATTAAATACTGACATTGCATTCTAAAATAATTTATACACAGTCTTCACGTTTTGTTTCCTTTAGTGATGAAAGACAAGGAGCATTTTTCTTTCTACAGGGGAGAATCTGGGAATTTGGAAGCCCTGGAGTTAATACCAAACAGAATTTTGCAGTTGAGCAGGAATGCTGCTAAGAACAGTGACTTATGTTGTGCTTCCCTGTGCACTTAAGCTTTTTTTGAAGAAAAAGGATTTTGCCTTCTTATTCATGTTTCTCATTAGAAAGTGTTTACTACATAATGAGATATGCCTAATATTAATTTTACTACAACCATAAAAGAGAGTAAAGAACATTCTCATTAATTTTGACTGTTTGCATTGTGCTTCACAGGATTGTAATCTCTCCTTTTATGCTTTTCTGATTACTGGTTATGATCAAGAAACATTTAAGAAAAAATTACAATAGAATTTACGATAAATGTGAAATAACAACAACCTACAATAAAGCCCTGACTTATGTATTATATTACACTAATTCTGCCAAAGATTTGAAGACAGCTAAAGCTTAGAACTATAGAACTTTCTGGCCAAGCATCTGGAATGAGGCTTTGTGGAGGTAATAAAATTACTTTTGACAACTAGAATCTCTTCTGCAGGTGCAAATAGTTGGAGTGTTTTTTTCAGTTTAATTGGCAGCTGTGCTGTAAATTGAAAAAAATCAACCAAGCTTTATTCCTTTTCTAGTTTTGGAATGAAAAGCTAAGCTAAAGAGGCTAGCATCTGTAAATATTAGAGTCTTGAAGTCTCTGATGTCCAAAAATATCTGATACTGTTGGTTTTGTTTAGTAATTACGTAAAATGTTCTCCTTTGTTCAAAAAAATAGCATTTAGCAACAAAACATGATATGATAAATTTTAAGTGTCTAGCAAATTTCCTTAAATACTTAAATACTGAATATATAAATAACAAGAAAAATGCTTTTTTGCTTTTTATTTCCATTTAAATCTAAAAGCTATTTGACACAGATTGCAATGAAATGGGGGGGGAGAAGGCAAATCAGTGTTTTCTAGTACAATAGCTTGTAAAAATTAAAACCTGGCTAAGTGTATAAGTATGTATGGAGGTATCTGGTTACCAAAAGTTCTTTACAGCTGGAAGTAACTGCAAATCAGGCCATCTTTATGATTATCAACTAATGAATTAGGAAAATATCAACTAATGTATTAGGAAAATTACAAAGTTTACTTTAGAGTGTTAATTAAAAGTGATTTGCCTGACATTTTAAGTAATGACTAGCATCAGTGGTAGAAGTAATTCTAATCATAATAATAATGCTATCCTGCTTTGCAAGAGTTGTATCTGAGTTCATTTGAAATTCTAGCTTTTTAGTCCACTGTGGTTTCTTTCTTAGAAAGTTCTTTCTTTCTTAGAAAGTTTTTTGATAAACATTGCTAACTCTGAACTGCAGCTTGATATCCTAAGGAAGCTTCTTGTGTAACACGCAGCTTTTAAGTATAGTTTAAGTAAAATTAGGTAGATTCAAGGTAGAGTAATTTTTTTTCTTGTGGCTGAAGAATTATTCTCCCATGGGGATTAATTTGTATGTGACCATCTTGTTTTCACACCATCAGGTAGGAATGAAGAGTTTGGTTCCTTTGTGAGCTGGATGAAGAGCACAGTTCAGTAGTGGCACTACATATTTCCAGTTTGAGTGAAGGGGAAAAGCTGCCTGAATGCTGTTTGATAAGTGCCACACCTTTCAGCAGCTGAACAACAATAACCCAGTGCTTTTGGTATTTTTGTGTTTGAAGGAGTTGTTTCTCTCGCTTAGAGGAGGAGCAGTTTGCGGTATTCTGGTTTGTTGACCCGATGGTCTTGGTTGTGCAGTGAATATACTGTTTTATTGCTTAAATAACATAAAAAGTGACTGTAGCCCCTCAGTGTGGGAAGAGTTCATCCGGCTGATGATCTTGGCAGTTCATGAACACTAACAGGATGAGGAAATCTGTTTCCTTCCTGAAGCCTTGTATCTGAGGAATATACAGACACCATTTGAGATGGGCTTGTGGTTTTTTTTTAGTTTGTTTGTAGTAGTACTGTATTTTGCTGTCCAGACAAGGATATGAAACTGCTTATTGTGAGTTGTTACATTTTTATTAGAGCGAGCACATGAAAGATATACACTGATGATAAACACATCTTAAGTTGTATTGAAATGAAACTTAACTATTGGAATTGTTAACGGTATAATTGTCTTAGCAGCATTTTAACTGTAACTGCAATGGCTTTCTTGCAAGAATTTGTTTTTCTAAATTCTGTCCTTGTTCAATAAGGCTTCTGTAAAGAACAGGGCTGAGCATAAACTACTGGATGTTGCAGATTTTAATTGAAAATCTGAATGCAGAAATCCCTCTTCACAAATCCAAGAAGAAACGTGATTTGGAATTAAAAAAATATATTATTTTCCTCCAAGAGTAGTAACGCAAAGTGAAGGATAGTGAGTCCTTACAAATGGAGGAAGGCAAATAATTTTCAGAAGCTTAAAAGGATTCACATGGAGTTTGCCAAATCGGAAACACATTCTAGAGTTGGCTTTTAGTACTCCTGGCCTTTCACAGCCCTCCTTGGTGCTCCACGTCTGTCACCAGGGATCATATAAAATGAATCCCCTAATACTGTATTGGATAAGTGTAAATTTTCCTGACTTTATCTACTACAGTACCAGTAGTATGATGCAGTTTTTCTTAGAGCTATCTGGAAACAGCTGTTAATTGTGTTGCTGTCGCTTCTTTGAGGTTGCAGACCATTTCAGATACAACTGGCGGGCGCATCCCCCCTGGGCTGCAGAATGGTATTGTGGATATGCAGCTTGCCTGAATCTGTCAAATAGGAAGATTCATTAAATAGTAAAAAAGCATACCAAGAACAAAAAAACATGTTAACAGTCTTATTCTTGGAAGATGCTGACCCAGAACGCATCTCCACTTACCCTTAGACAGTCCTGCTCTGAGCCCTTGAAAAACTTTATCTGCTTGTCTGCTAGTCTGGTGACTTTTTACCTGAGGCAGATTCCTATTGTTTTCATCTTGCTAAATCCAAAAGCTACCAACATTTGGATCGCGCACCTCCATAGTCACCTTATACTGTCCCTTCTAATATTCTTCTGTCTCCTGTTAGAAAATGCCTGGCTCTAAACCCTGATGCTGGCGCTGCTTCAGATGCCTGCCTTAACTTCCTTTTGTCGCTCATTAAGACTTCCGTCCTCCTTGCCTTTCCTGCTTTGTTAACCTCTCTGTACCAGCCCTTGGCCCACCCCAGTTCTTATTCGGTTTACTCCATGATCACATTTTTTCTCTTACCTACATAATTTAGTGTCAAATTAGTTGCATTATTGCTGGAATTTTACAGATGATTTTTTCTAGTGCTTTTTAGCTCTAAGACAAGAATTGCCTTGCTGATACACAGCTGCTTCTACAACTTCCTTCCTAAATCTCTTTAGAGTGAGAATCTGCTCTTCCCCCCCAAAATAGCATCTTAAGTTTTATCATAGAATCATAGAATGGTTAGAGTTGGAACGGACCTTAAAGATCATCAAGTTCCAACCCCCCTGCCATGGGCAGGGACACCTCCCACCAGACCACATTGCTCAAAGCCCCATCCAGCCTGGCTCTGAACACTCCCAGGGATGGGGCATCCACAACTTCTCTGGGCAACCTCTTCCAGTGTCTCACCACCTCATGGGAAGTTATTTCTTCCTCATATCTCATCTAAATCTCCCCTCTTCCAATTTAAAACCATTACCCCTTGTCCTATCACTACACTTCCTGAGAAAGAGTCCCTCTCCAGCTCTCCTGGAGCTCCTGTCAGATACTGGAAGGCTGCATTGAGGTCTGCCTGGAGCCTTCTCCAGGCTGAACAGCCCCAGCTCTCTCAGCATGTTTATGCTTATGAAATACTCATTTAATGCTAATAAAACATTGCCATGAGCTGAAAGGTTGTTAGACTTGTCCCAGCCCCTCCTTCACTCAAATCACTCAATTTACAGTAATATAATACATGTTTAACTTGGGGTTTTACTTGGGCTCCAAGGCCTTCAGTGACCCCTTAGGGAAACATTGTTTTAGTACTAGTTTGATAGTCAGTAAAAGTCCATTGAAGCAGATCCAATTGCAGGATCAGGGCTTCAGACATAGCAGAAGTGTTGTCCTTGATCTGTCCTATGTGGTTGTACAGATGTGTACATAGAAGTAAACTGTTTACAGTAAGTAAAAAGGTACTTGGGTGGCTTTCTGTCCTGCATTTGCAAGAGAATCTATAGCTGTAAAAGCAAAATATGTCAAAAAATGTGAAGCAAAATGCATGGTGCTTTGTAATGTGCAATTCACTCTGCGCTTTCCAGTACAGTAAGACAGTAAAACAGGTTTTTAATGTTTTAGCAGTAAAAGCCTGTGAAGTTCTTAACTTGTCAAACAGTGCTTTTGTGTAAAGTCTCAGAATCAAATGGGGTCTGCCTAGGTCCAGACAAGTGACCATCACCATTCTGTACCGTAGCAATGAAGTTTCTGGTTTTGTGTGTGCTGCATTTTGAAAACGCAAACCAAATTATTGGGTTTTCTGTGTTCTGCAGCTCACAAAATGTGAATTGAGGCAGGAAGCCAAACAGTCAACATAACTAAAACCTTCATTTTGGTTTCCTGACAAACTCTGCTTTCTGAAACTACTTCTGTTGACTTTTGCAGTTTTCTTTTTAATGTGGATGAGCTCATTTTATAGCAAGAAAATGAACTAAAAGATAGACATTATGCTAATAATAGTTCTTCTGTTTCAGAATACTTTTTTTTTTTTTTTTTTAAGATTGGCAGCCTCCATGGGTATTAAAAATTACCCTGGTTTTGCTTTCATAGGTAGAAGCTCTTGACTTTTATCAGAAAGTGGTTTTTAAATAGTTTGAAGAATCTACTTCCACAGGAAAATTAGGAGTGGCCAGTATGCATGCTTCTGCCACAAGGCATGTGATCAGTTGGAAAGAAATGAGTTCATCTGGATGTTCAAATGCCAAAAAGGGAAGAATCTAGCAGCTGTTGCCTTTAAAGTCATCATGACAGTGAATCACCAGTGCAAAGATATTTTTCTGCTTGAGTTCCCATCTTTTTTTCTTTCAGTTTCTGAGCTACTGTTGCAACAGAGGAAAAAAAAGTGCACAAAACAAAATCCATTGAAGTGTTTTAATCAATTATTTAGCTAATAAGAATGTGGCTTAGTTGTTATTCTTAGGAAATGTGCACATGTTTGCTTCCCGATAGAAATAACTCCCACTGGCCCACCTCCCTGCCCTTTTCTGAATCATTCAGCAAATAGCGAGTCCGTGTGTCATTTTACCAAAGTGCTTTGTCTGAAAAAGCGCTGACAAAAATCAGGCGGATTTTTCTGGAGGAAGCTGCATTTTCTTTGTTTGCTGTTTTTCGCTCTATTAGTCCAAACAATCCAACTAGTTACATTCATGTATGTATTATGCATGGGTTGGTTTTGCTCCTATGTCTGCCATCCTGCTGTGTTTTGAACAGCTTCAAGTACTTCATTTTCAACAGTGAATCTTGTTTTGATGAGTTTTCTTTATGCTCTTGCTGAAGTTTCCCTAAACCAGATGAGATTTCAGATATATTTTGCAGTTCTGAGTGAAGCATGTGCTTATAAAAAATTTAGTCTGTATTCTTATATTTAGATTTATTCTCATATTCACAGACTGTTTTTAATTTTAAAATCCCCTGGCTTCATGAGAATCACAAGAGCAATCATTATCATTGATTGTATTTGACAGCCTCTTGTTAAGTGAAATCTTTTTATTTTGTCCTACAGCTGAAGTAAACAGCAGCATAAATCCCACTCAGAAGCTTTTATTTAGTTAGAGAATGTGCCTTCAGAATGAATTGCATCCTATTCTGCTATTGCTTAAACAAATCAAGAATGAATTTTCTGGGGGAGAGCAAAGGCTATGTCATAAAAGGAGACAATGTATAGACATTTTAGGGTTGTTTTTTTTAAATAAAATCAAAGGATAAAGTGTTCCAGAATGTACATATCATAAGAAGGAGTGCTTTTGGCAAAGTTTTGGAGTGCTAATCCAAATTTGAAATGTGCGCACAATGTTCGTGTTAGCATCTCTACATGCAATATAAAAAGAGCACTTCAGAGATATATATATTTTAAAAAAATAGATTTCTGTTTTTAATGTGCTCTATGCTAATTGAAATTACCCCTCCTGAGGGACTTGATTTTAAAGGCAGCTTTGTTCTGATGAAGTAAGATCAAGCAAATTCCAAAAATTGAGTGTTCTGGATTGGTTTTGCTTTGCAGGCTTGGCACACATGCAGAATAAACTTTGTACTCATCATCACTGGGATGTTGATGTGCTGCATCAGTCCTGGCCCGAAGTAGACCCAGAGTACCTTCAGCCATCAGATGTTGTAGAGATGTCTGTCCTGGTAAGAGCGTTTTCATTTCTTTTCAGTGATGGTCAATTAATGCATTACAAGCTCAGAGGATGACAACATTTCTGCTCTTGTGGAAATCAGTTCCCTACTTCGGTGGCTCGGCGAAAGGAGAGGTAGAACAGAAACTGCCATTACCATTGTGCTGAGTAATTAAAATGGTTTCTTAAATGAAAAAAAAAAAAAAAATGGAGCAAGTCTGAGGGGAGCTGATACAAATATGAGTGATTCCATGTTAGGACCTGTGCAGATTTGACCAATGAGCAGCTGTGGATAAGGATGGTACAGTCAAAACTACGATCAAAATACAGGTCCATCCAGACTTCTTGCCTGACAGTGCATTT
This sequence comes from Pedionomus torquatus, assembly GCA_013398155.1. Taxonomy (NCBI): domain Eukaryota; kingdom Metazoa; phylum Chordata; class Aves; order Charadriiformes; family Pedionomidae; genus Pedionomus; species Pedionomus torquatus. Next base: position 57,218 of record VZRU01006766.1, on the reverse strand, counting down.
ATGATCTTGGCCCTGTACAAAAATGTATAATTAGGTGACATTTCTTGTGGTACCTGCTGTGCTAACACATAGGTAGTGTAGCTGCCTAAACCTATCATAAACTGGATTAAGTTGCTGTGATTTTTGCCAAATGATATTTCCTGTTTGCCTCAAGCTGAACTTGGCGGCACATTTCAGCAGAGTGTATTTGGAGGAATGAGGATGAGGAAAAAAGGTTTCTCTGCTAATGTTATAAGTGCATTGCATTTTCTCTTTGATCTCTACCACCTTTATGGGCTAGGGAGAGAGCTGGCAGGTCAGTAGAAGAGTGGACATATAACCACATTTAGTTAACCTGTAATTTTCCAACATGTGTGTGCACATGCACTGTGTGGTTTGTTGGGTTTTTTCCTACATCTCTAATTAACTAGTCTGTATTCGGCATGCTCCCAGGCATCATAAAGCTTTATTGTTAGATGGAGCCACTGCAGGCCATAGAGGTTCTGCCTGGAGCCAAAGGGGTGGGATCTATGAGTAAGGTCTCAGCTTTTCCATCAACTGACTCCTGGTCAGCTTGCATTCAAGTTCTTCGTGCTCAGGCATTATGATAGTCTGTAATTACATAGCTGCAGGAATCCTGCCTTTTTCACCTGTTCACCAAAGAATAAGCTTTAATATGCAATGCAGACATTCTCAATGTAAATGTTTTAAATTAAATTAAAGGTTGCAACTTAAACACTTTTTGTATTTCTGGACATTGAATGAGATGGAGTCTCATGAAGAAATATCATTTTGTCATGTAAAACTGCATGTTCTGCGTGTGTGTGTAAGAGAAGCAGAAGCAGTGCATTTTATCTGCATTTTATAATGTCAGCTCCTTTGGGTAGAAGGAGCAAGGCAGTGGGTTATTTTTGTTCAGCTGGGTTTTTTAAGGAGGGAAAAGATTGGTTGCATTTAGAAGTCATGTAGCTGTAGATTTCTTTAATCAAAGTATTTTTGTAAATAATGTCATATCTTTGCAGACCTCCCTGTCAGTCCACTTGAACAGAATGAGAAAAGCTCCTAAAACACTAATTTTCCTAACGTTCAACATACATCCCTAGCAGAAGCCACAGAGTATGTCTTTGTTGAGGAAATTTTCAATTGGCATCTTTTCCCAAACCCAGGAAAAGGACTCGAGTGCCAGCTGGGGTTAATAACGGACTTAGCTTCATATTCACTGTGGGTTCACTGCTGCTTTTTTCCTTTCTTTCTTTCCTGCTTTAAGTGATAAGCATTTATTTATACCAATGAAAAGGTCATTTATCCATCAAAATCTTTTTTGAGGTATAATCACTTTGCTCAAGCTTAAAATAAACTTTTACCTTCAAGCACAGCTAGAAAACATCTTAAATTCCAGTGTTCAGTTTATGTGGAAGTCATGAATGAGCAATTGTGTAATTATAGAAACTCCTTTGCAATTTTGGTTAAAACCAACGTGTTATTAAATATATCTTTAAAATAAAAGCTTCAGGAATACAAGGAAGACTCTGAGCTCAATGTACACATTGTACAACTGAATATAAAAACACGCAAACATTTCACTGATTTCCCTGCTGACATTAAAACTTCTTTTTCCAATAGGAAAACAGAAGAATAAACATTATTTTTCATTATTAATATTATTGTTTCTTTTGTTGATTAATTTTGTCAAAGCCATAGCCTTGTGTAGAAGCCCTCTAATAAGAGAAAGAGCAACACCTGTGTGCTCAGCCATGTATTCAGAGAAGAATATTACTTATGTAAACACCTTCCTTAGTTCTGAGAAAGTAAGTGAATTAAAGGCCAAAGAGACAGATTCCAGTTTTGAATCAGGAATAATTCGTAAAAATAGAGCCTGGGGTGTTGGGGTGCCCAGCTTTGTACTGTAACAGTAAGGCAAAAGGGAAATTCGGAGAAGCAGGAAAAAATCATCAGAAATATGAATATTTTAAAATCTTGTGGACACTGTAGGTTTTTGTTTGGCTGTAAAAATAAATGGCCCTCGTTAAACCAAGAAACATTTGACACAGGGAGGAACTGATTAGTTGCAAAGAGGCAGTTTCCCTTTAGAAGGCTGCGCAATCACACTGAGTCTTTGGGCCACAATCCTATTCTTCTTAAGACATCAAACCGCCTCAGGCTGCCAGAGATTTGCCTGCTGAGACATTATGGTTTTATTTCCCTTGACACAAAATGCTTCATTATTTCCTGTCTGTGCTGGAGTTATGTCTTGCCATATTTAACCCAAAGCAGCAAAAGCGGCCAACTCACAATACAGATTGCCTACAAGACTGACATTTAAATTCACTGGATATGTGTGATACCTGTTATTCCAAAGGTTACTCTGAAGTCAAGTGTTTTTAATTGTACCACATATTGTTAATGCTGTGTATTTTCATCCTACAACCACGCTTCTGACTAACACTCCTCACATTTTCGAGGTGGTGCAGAACTGATAGCAGCTGTGGTCTTAAAACTGATGTTTTCTTTAAAAAAAAATAAGCTAAGTTTGTGTTGTTTTTCTTGCTTTTGAGTATGAGGAAGACCTGAAAGTGCACAGATGTTTATTTCCCTTTTTACTTCTCAGAAGAATGATGCCCTGATGGTAAAAAAAATATTTGAGTTGAACTAAAAATTCCTTTCCACAGCCTCCAGGTGCTTATTTTTCAGTATTTTGTGATTTTATTTCATCTTCCATAACTTCTTTAGTTCCCTCTAGATCCAAAGCAGTCTAAAATGGAAAATAATAAAAAAATATATGTAGGAAAGAAATTAAAAAGAAATGGGTTCCTTCAAGGACCCAGGCCTTAAATTTGTTTCTCCTCTAGCAGTTGGCCATGAAGGTTTTTCAGAGAAACAAGGCTGCCAGCACCCAAGTTTCTTGTGCTGGCACTTTCACCTAGAGCTGATGGGGGTTTTGCTGCCCTAGGGGGATACAGAGAAAGAGATGGAGACGTAGCAGAAGGCATTTGTCCTGCTGAGAATCTAACCCCTCGGCTAAAAAGATAGGTGAATAGGATGCTTGTTACCCATAACCAGTCTGCAGGTTGATAAGATTTGTGGACTCAGCTCACTGCGTGGTGTGGGAAGGTCGGGAGAGATGCTCTGGGAAGGTACACAGTGGCAGGTTGCCTGGGCTCCTCGACCTTTCTAGGAAAACACAACCATTTATTTACTATGTTGATTTAGACCGGTTGGCTTTTCAGTTGAGCGCAGCACCAAACAGGCTGGCTCTAGCACATCTCCCCTTGCTGACATCCATCCACTGGGACATAGTAACTTGCATCATGGAGCGCAGTGAGTGGCATTTTAACTAAGCAGGCACAGTTTTCAACTGCAGGCTGTGTGTCCTAGCAGCAAGCTCACAGGCTCGCTTTATATTCTCCATTTCGATTTTACTGTTTGTTTTTTTTTCTTGTGCAATATATTTCCTCTCTGAAGTCCCCTGTCAAAAAGTACTACTTGTATTTATTTTTTGCAAAAAGCTTCAATAACTAGCTCTTCTGTGTTTTTTAGTGAATTTACTTTGCACGAGGTACCATAAGTAAAGTTCAACACAGCCTGTTATGATACCACACCATGGATAGTTAAAAGCCTAATTACATTATCACTGACAATTAATGTCAAGTCTAGTGAAAAACCAGAAATGACTCATCCCAGCTGCATTTGAGATTTCATCTTGTTCCTTAAAAGTCTGCCCCAACTTCCTCCATCAGAGAATTGCACATTATTTTATTTTAAATAAAATGCAAACTAGGTAAATGAAGTAGGTCTCTCTCATTCACAGTATGTTGCATACGTGTATCTTGGGTAAAATCTAGGGGAAAACAAAGCTGTGTGCATTTTTACGTCCAAGCTGTATGAAGCAACATCTGCTACTTTTAGATGATTGAAAGCTCATTACGATGATGTCTAAAGGTCAGAGCTGTACTGTACTATGCAGCAATTTTTTATGCAAGTAGTTTGATAGAACTGGATTTTTAAAAATAAAATTATTTCATTTGCTAAATGTAGGATTGATGTTATTTTCATTAATCCACTGAAAGTATTCTGTATAAATCTGAAAGCTTTTGTAATAATGAATTTTATGCTAATTCCAGAAAGGTACTCAGTAAAGCTCTGTGATACTCTCACTGGATGCCAAAAGACTTAGAAGACCATTTTATAAATTAAGGTGATTCCCATTGAAGGCCTTGCTCAGTTTTACTTCCATGATTCTACCCTGCTGATGCAGTACGTGAACCGCTCTGAAAACCAGCCCCACACAGGAAGGCGTTACCTTATGAGTGGTTGTCATCTCTGTGGTCAGTGTTAAAGAGTCGTCTGTTTATGTATGAACGCAACATACAAGAGTTAAAGTCTATTTTTCTGAAAAATGACTGATGATGAAGCTTTCAGATGCCTTTCCAGCCACAAATAATTTTATTTTAATAAATCTTGCATTTGAGTCTCTCTAAGGGCTCACCTAGTGTAGAGAACCCAAACTGCAGCCTAGAAGTATGTGCAAACCACAAACTGCTCCATAGAAGTATGTGCAAACCAAGATTCCCGCCTGATACACCATTATGTTCACTTTCATTATTCAGCTTGTGTAACTATCATGTTTTCAAACTTAAAAGATTGCATAGTCAAACGCCACTTGCTATCTTCAAAACTAGGACTTCTTCAATTTTCCTTGAAAATAATCAGTCAGAGTTTCATTCTTTTTATTTTATGGCAGAGGGAGAGGAGGTACAGAGAATTTTATCCTCTACTTATAAAGTTTGGTTTTAGAGACAAGCATTTGACCCGCTTTCCCCCCTTCCTCGTGTAACAAGATGAATTGTATTCAGGAAAGGAAATCCTATAAATCAGTCTAGTAACCTCTGTTTTTATTCTTGTTTTCTTGTCTCTTTCAGATCAATAACAAAGCTTGTGGCAAAGTTTTCGTGCCTCAGCAAGCAGCCCACAATTTTGAAGAAGTCCACGAGCTAGTTCTTCAAAGTGAACTTGGAGTCAAGCATCTCCAGGGACGGACCATTAAAAAGGCCTTTTTGTCTCCCAGAACTGCCCTTATCAACTTCTTAGTGCAAGAATAGCAAAAGCTCTGCTGGGCTGTAAAAGGGAATCTTTGGAGACGAAACCAATTCAAAAATACCAGTTACGGTTGTTTAAATCTCATGTGACGGTGGGGAAGAAATGTTATTAAAATCTGGCTGCTGCTAAATCTTCGTTTCAGCATGGAGAAATGTGCAGAATTAAAGTTTCTTACCAGGTCACAGCGCGGTGCTGTTTGTCTGTATTTTCTGGGAGAAGAATGCGAAGGAAATGCAGAACTAAATGGTTGTGAATGATATAAAGTGTAAATGATATAAAGAATGTAAATGATATAAAGTGCAGGGGTTTTAGTGTCTGCCTCAGGACTATATCCTTTTGGCAAGTTGGCTTGGCTAAATGCAGAAACATAAATGATGATTCCAGGGCAAAACAACTGCCCTGAGTACGTGCTACACCAAACGTTAGGTGCGCTGCTGTCAGGCTTTGCTCCCTGTAGCTCATGTTTGGGTACCCTACCATTAACGAAATTTTGAGTTGTAAGAAAAGTGTTAATTTAAAAAAGGATTTGTTTAGCGCTGGCCTTGGCCACAGCAGGTAGCCAGAATGGGGTAGTTTGATAGATTTCACGTACGTTTCAGAGCCAAGAGGAAGGTCAGATTATTAGCCAAGCCCAGCCTTAGCCAGGATCCTCCTTCCTTGCTGGCATATTTCTGTTGGCTCATACACGAAAACTTTAACTTCAGCAAAGTGCTGGCGGTAGTTTCTGTGCAGAAGAGGTTGGGAGGTAGTTCCCGCACAGGAGCCATCTCCGAGACTTTCAGGGAGATTCAAGGAAGAGTTGGATGCCAGAGTGCAGCTGTGGGGAAGGCAGACAGCATACTTTTTGCTTCTGCTCCCTAGTTCTTGCAGTGCCTGGGTCATAAAACTTGAATCAAAATTCTTTTTATATTATTTTCCAGAGGAGTTTGTTAAGTGGGAATAGCCATCATGTTTCTAAAAATCAATCAGACTTTCATAAAACACAGCCATTCTCACACCTCATTTCAACCATTTTATTTCTACACTGCATTGCTGTTATATCCACATGGAAATGTTTATTGCATTTAGCAAATGCTTGAAAAAGCGTTTCCAAAGAGACAATTACAGGGTTCATTGTGTAAGAATGTCTTTTCTTTAACAGCCATTAAACTAAGTAGTCAAATAAGCCAGCCATTTATGAGCCATTCGGACAGTAAAGAAGTCAGCAACAAGAACCAGGCAAATACAGGGGGCTATTAGCCCTCCAGCCACGAGGCTCCATATGAGATTAAAAGGAAACCAACCAAAAAAATCTCTTTTAACAGTAAATAAGTCCAACAGATGCTAAGCAACTAGGATTGAGATGGATGACATTGCAGTGTGAGTACTAGCTGAGCAATGGCAATATTCATTTTGGTTTCATGCATTTTTGGTACCAAAGATGTAGCTGCATAGCAGAGATGCCAGGCTCAGCGGGCAGATTCGGCTCTACACATCCCTGCTTCTCCAACAAAACTCTTCTGATTCCTGCATCCTCCTGGAGCACGCTTAAGCAGATTTTCTCTTCAGCAGTCCTTTGACACAAGACTGACTAAGAAATGGAATATTTATAATGAAGATACGGTCTTTGCAGTTTTAAGACTCCAAAAATCTCAGCCACAAAGGAATGCATTCAGACATTCAAACACAGCCCTTCAGTTGGAGTTAAAATAATTTGAATTCCAGTGTCTGCCTGACATGTATGTTGTTATAAATTCATAAAACTCCTGTTCAGAAGCCCCTGAAAGGACTTTAAAGTAAAATCTCTAGCACAGCACAGCCCTGCTTTTTTCCTGTGCAAAAGTTTTAACACACCCCATGGAAGCATTTTAAACAAAGTTTCGCTGTGGGAGGGAGGTGACATGTTTGGTGTAAATAAAAACTTTTAAAATTTACAAGGATGAAGAAAGATGTTCTAAGCCCAGCAGCCCTCCGGTGCCTCTAAACAAAAGCGGCAGTCACTGGAGGGCGAGCAGCAGCCCGCAGTGTTTATTGCTGTTAGCACTGGCGGGTTCTGCTCTTGCCAGAGGAAGTGGATTGTAGATGTCACTTGGTGATTCAGGCAAAAATCAAAATAAGGAATGGACTTCTACACGCTAAAAAAGGAAAAGTAGTGAACAGCAGTGGACAAAAAGTGTGTGGTCAGAAGTCACATCGGCATGTTTACCGTAAGCTGAAATTCGGTGTGGTCTAGAGGATATGAAAAAGGCGGTGAGAACGTGAGTGAGAGTATGTCTGGCAGAGCCTAATCCCCTGGTAAGTGTATGTTTGAAAGATGCCAGAGGTGCCAGCTGTGGAGTTGTGCGGTTGTCCTGACAGCTGCTGACATTTCTCATCAGGTTGGCCTGCTCTGGAGCACAGCTGCCATTTGTCTCGGGGATGATTGTGACTTGCAGGTTTGCTCTGTGCCTTGATGGAACAGATGCTGATACACAAGCTGTAGCCTGTTACCAAGCCTTTTCTAAAACAACTCATCTTTGAGCAACCTGTTCTAGTGGGAGGTGGCCCTGCCCGTGGCAGGGGGGTTGGAACTCAATGATCTTTAAGGTCCTTTCCAACTCTAACCATTCTGTGACTGATTCTATGATTATCACATTTTTTTTTTTAAGTTGTTACTTGGGTCTCAGTACAGATTCATCTTTATGCTGCAGGTGGTATAAAGCATTGTAGATTGTGTGCCCTTGAAGAGTTCAGTGACTAAATAGTGAGTGGAGTTTTAAAACTAAATGGGATTTTTAAATCTGAGCAGGGATACTTGAGGAGCAAGAAGGAAAAGTGCTGGTGGACAATTAATCGGATTGCACTGTACTTGTCACATACATTGAAATGCATAAATGTGGTGCCACTGTCCTTATTCCATGAAGTGATGAGCCAAAATTATGAGATTCACTAAATCCAGTGGGATAAACCCAGGACAAACTACTCCAGGAAATGGATCCACAACACAGAAGGGGCATTCCTCGCATCCTGTCACTCACGGTGATAGCAGACTGGTCATTGACCCAGTCTGTATCAAGTTTCTATTTTAAATAATACCAAAAAATAATTATTGGTACACTTTCTACCTCTAAATTGTTTGTGTAACTGAATTTCCACAATGTCTAGCCCTCAAACACTGATCCTGGAAAAATAAAAATCAGCAAAGCCCTGAGAGGTCACCGAGTTCTTTTCCAATGTTGTTGATTTCATGCAAAGGGTTTCAGGTGCTGGTGAGACGGGGACACTGTAACGTGATGGAGGAAACCACAGTGTAGAAAAATGTGGTTTTAGGCATGGGTGTTTTGTAGCCATCTCCAGTGACTGAGGTGACATTGACACACCAACACTGCTTTGGAGAAAGGCAGTTGGGCTTCTAACATCACGTTAAGGAATAGTGCTGCAGCCTGGGTCACTACCTAAGGACATTCTGTAGCCAGGTTGTCCCACCTATGCCTCAAACAAAAACCCATACAAGGGCATTGCTAAACAAGCAGGTATTTTTCTGTGCACTTCACCTGAGTCCCAAATGGAGATTTGGTGCAAATGAAATCTCTGCTCTTTCTCTCTGTGATTTACCAAGTCAGTGAAGTACCTCAGAACTGGCATCTGGTTAACAATGCCTTTTTCGATCTGACTTTGTAATAGCCTGCTTATTTCTTGTGGAGGGAGACATTCAACAGATAATGCAGGTCATACAGACCCTCTTCTTTGTCTCTCCTTCAGTGTAGAACCTCACAGAAAGCTATGCCCCTTCTCTAAACTTTTTACAATCAACATGAACTAGGAAGAATATTAATTAGCCCTTTGCTGGTTCTTCCTTTCTAGGGGCGTTGGCAATATATAAGATTTTTTTCTAAAAGCTTGGCTATAAATGAGGACATATAAACGAGGGAGAAATCATTGGCTTTTTTTTCTAGCATTGCAATACTTGCTGTGGATTACAGAGAGGGATTTTGCTTTATTTATGTGTATTTACCAACTTGGAACAGTACGTACACTGGTTTTGGTGGACACTTTTTCTGCTGCTTTACTACAGTTCCCTCCATTTAGGACCTAATTTTGTATTAAAGGACTGCTGTAAGAGAAGTCTTGCATGGGAAGCCAGGCCTATCACCAGAACCTGAGCAGTGAACACACTTATTAGCCCTCTGGTTTCTATCTGTCCAGGTAATGTCCACTTTTAACTTCAAATAATGTTGCTGGAACTACAGCCATGTTCTTTTTTTCTTTTTTTCTTTTTTCTTTTTTCTTTTTTTTTTAATGGAAACGGGGTTTCTGTCTCAAAGAAGAAGCATGGAACCCGTCAAAGTAGATCAGAGGCAGTTTTTAGCATTTCCCAGCCATAGCAAAAGAAGAGCTGAGCTGGAGCTCAATCTCTGTGCAGGATGGTGCAGGATCTGCATTCCCATCTGCAGCCCAGATGATAAAAGAGATCTTGCCTGACACACAGAGGAAAGGTGGGATTTTTTTTCCTTTTCCTGATTAAAGTGACTTTTCCGGTACCACAGAGCATTCTGCAGTTCCCTTACTGTATCTGTCCCAGGAAGCCCCAGCTCACACACTGCCTTTGTGTCTCGTGGCACTTCTCGCACTCAGGTGAGCCTTGGGTTGGATGAGTTCAGGTCTGGTTTTACCCCTAGAAGGTTGCATCTTCCATATAAAATTAGCTCTATTATTCATAGAGTCATAGAATGGTTTGCGTTGGAAGGAACCTTAAAGATCATCAAGTTCCATGGTTACCATGGGCAGGGACACCTCCCCTAGACCAGGTTGCTCAAAGCCCCATCCAATCTGGCCTTGGATTATGTGTAATCAGAAAGTTTGAACAGGTTTTCCTGGGTTTAGAAGTCATTGGGGTCTCTGAATGGGAGTACTTTTGCCTGGGTCTAGCAAGGTGGCAGAGTCTTGATGGCTTGTCCTATCTGCTAGCCTTTATGTTGGCAGTGGGAGACAGGAAACTCAGCTGAGGTCAAGTGGGTGCTTGTATTTACTGTCAGGTGAACATGGCCCAAAACCATGAAAGATTTTGGTCATAGGAATCCCATCAAAAATACCCCACGATATTGGCCACCCAGGATGTTTCCTTGGATGCTCATCTCCCTGCATCACCCCAATTCGCTCTCTGCTTCAGGCTGCCAAATTGCTCACTCAGCAAAGGAATGTGTAAATGGGAAAGACTTATGTATAATGAGCTAAATGTCCACATCCTTTCTGCCTGTGCTTGTGACACTCAGCCTGGGACATTTGGGGCATAAGAAGTTCTTTTATTTGAAGAGCCTGATCTTCTTCAGCATAGCTGGAAGCAGAAGACATACATTTACACGAAGAGAAACGCCTGCCTTTGTGCTTGCTGCCTTAGATCCAGCACACTCTCCAGACCGGTTGCAAGGGGAAGGACCACACTCACGTCTAAGGCTTTGAACTTCCATATCTACCAGTAGTTTTTGACATATGCCAAAACAGAACATCAGAGGTCCAAGGTTCTCCATGTACCCCTCTACCTTCTGCTGCCAGAAGAGACACGTGAGCTGCTGCCCATGGGGGTTGCTCTCCAGTAACTCTGCCCAGTGCCAACAAATTCATGAAGCAAAATTGCCTACAATCGTAACAGCTGTAGGTGATCCAAGACGCTCATCAGGAGTAACAAACACAGGACGCAGAACCCAGGCAGAGAAGACAGTGATTTAATAAAGGAGCATGACACATTGCTGGCATTTGCTGGGTTTGTTTCTGATGAAGGTTAAGAGAATTGACATAACAGGAAATTGTTTTCTGCTACAAAGGGAAATCAATTGTCTTTAAATACACAACAGCGTAATTAGTAAATCTCAGTAATTGCTGCAAAATAGAAATACGAGCATGCGTTGCAGAGCTGGCTAAGCCAAGAAAGTATTGGGGGAAAAAAAATGTAGAAGCTTTTAGAAATGAATATCTTTCTTAAGTACGTCTCCATCCCTGGAGATCCACGTGGCAGGATGAAATAGCAAGGGTGCAATAAAAATACATACTTCCCAATTTTCCCATGTGAAAGAGCATTTCAAAACAGCTGTTAGTCAGAGAGATTCTCCTAGGACACGCACGGAAGAGCGGGGTGGATGCACTGACTGCATCTGGCAAGTCCACTCCAAGTCCACCAAGCCACGTGAGGCCGGTGATTGATGGCAGGATGTCGTCTGACCTGCAGAGTACTTCCAGCCGAGGATTACTAAAGGCCACGTATGTTGGTTGTTACACAGGTCACAGTGCCTTTTGTGTTAATACGCTGATAAAGAGGCAGGGAGCTAGAAAAACTGAGCTAGAAAATCCTCCAGGCAAGTTCTTGTCCTGATAAAAGGCTCTTTTTAGTAGAATGGAGAAACAAACTATGCCATGTTCTTTCAAGCCAGAGTAGGAAAACCACCAAAGCCACCAGTGTTATTTTGATGCAAACAAGATGCCACCAAAACCAAGTATTTGGCCTGGTGGACTGATGGTGAAAGGAGACCAGGGTCTCCAGCACTGCTGATGGCACCTGGAGATACTCAAGAGAGGAAGGTGAAGGGCACTCTCTGCCCTGGCGCAGCAGCCGAGCACTCAGCACCCAGCTCTGGCTCTCCTTGGGGGGACTGAAGCGCTGCAGCTTGGGGATTCACAGCCTCTTCTCCTGCTGCTGCTGTCTAGGCTCCTGTTCAGGATCTTGGCGATTCCCTATGGTTTCTCTCACCTCCTCATAGTGTGCCCTGTCAGGTAACCCTTCCCTGCCTCAGTTTACCCACCTGCAAGCAGAGCCCGCAGCATCCCCACTGAACTGATGCTGCAAACATTTAAGGAACATGTCCCTGAAAGCCTTCCTAGACAATGTCTGTCCCAGTCCAGGAAAGTACTTTGGAAAGCTGTCCCAGTGCTGCCTCAACCCTTCTGTGCTGTTAGTGTTAACTAAAAGACTCTTGAGTGTAATTTATAGCAGACACTGCCTCATAGCAGGCAGTCGTACTGCAACAGAAGCAAAACACCCAAGTCAAGACTCATTTGTGCCCAGTCCCCGCAGTGTGGGGGTTAAACGTGCAGGCAGGGTGGGAGGAGGCAGCAGCAGGCAGGGCAGGGCAGGCCTCCCGGAGGAATGCAGAGGCGCCTGGGGCAGCCAAAGTGGGGAAGAACAACATCTCCCGACCCTGTCCTGCCACCTTCCTGCAAACTTTTCAGAAAGCAGAGGCTGAGGTTCTGCCTCCTTACCTCCACAGCGTTCCTTTCACCAGCCTGGCCCTTCCCTTGAGCTTGGCTTTCCTGACCGCAGCCACCCCCAGACCCCTCTCCCACTGCCAGATCCCTCCACCACCCTCTGATTTACCCTACATCGCTGTGCTGTAGGGTATAAAGCAGCCAGCTGGTGCATATAAATGGCATGTTTATTGAAAACCTCTCCTAGAAAGCCAGAGGAAGCCATGCATTATTTCCCGGGGCCATTCAGTTGGTGCAGGGTTCGGGATGCTGCAGTGTGTCCCTGTGAGGGTCAAGAGATGCTTTTGCTTCCACAAGAACCAAGCCTGGCTCCATGCTGGAAAGACTTCTGCCTAATAAATGGTTCACTGTTTATATTCTAGCACTGAAGCCTTTATTGCTTTCCTGCTAAAAGACACCAGAGCGCTTATCTCAGGCATTTCAGGGTGGCACGTGTAGACCAGGCTTCTGCAGGAAACGACCTGCTGGGACAGCTACGGCCCCGGGAGGCACAGGCACCGGGGGTTAGACCTGGAAACGTCCACAAACTGGTGTGCTGCTAGCTGCTGGTTCCTCATGCTGCTTTGTGTGCAAATTGTAAGTATACCACAGTTACTCTGGGGGAGAGATTTGACTGTATGTTGTCATCCAGACACTTCCTAATTGCCTTTTTCCATAAACTATACAGCCCTGCGCTATTGTCATGCCTCAAAATTTGAGGGCATTTTTCTCCCAGACAGAAAAATGCTCTGGGAGGTATGGGGGGAGGGCTTTATCCACATTTTTTTTCAGCTCTCTGTACAAGAGCCCAGAGTCAAACGTGGCAGTGAGGAATAAAGGCAGGGGATCTCCTCCCAGCTCTTGTGTTCACCACCTCCCTGTTTACCCAGGCAAGCAGCGCTTTGCCCCAGCCTACCATTGGCCCTGGAGGGCTGTGCCACCCCGGCACAAAGCCACGGCAATGTGGGCAGTGGTCTCATCGAGATGGGGCTGAAATGGGGGAGCATCACTTGGGGCTGCTTCTCCCCAGACCACTGCCTCCCTCCACCCCAGGGGCAGCTGCGATTGCCACGTGGAGCGGGGCTGGGTTAGAAGCTGTCAGCGTTATTTTGCATGAGTAAATGCAGTGTGTAAGCCTTGCCCACAGCAACAAAAACAGTTCAAATGAGCAATGGTGGTTTGGCTTTGTTTGGTTTTGTTTGTTTTTTTTTTCTTCAAGGGACAGGGTTTAGAATAAGTTAATTCAAATCAGCTCGTAGATTTTGATCCTGTGCTACGACAGCAGTGACGGACCCCTTCACCGCTTAATAGGTGTGGGCTGTAAAACTCGCAGGAACTATAAACTGTGGGACTGTGTCTAATCGCAGCAAAAAGGTTTGCAAGTTAGCGTGGGGTTGCATCTCCCGTCCAGTAGAAAGTTCAAGTTAATCATCTGCTCACTTGGGAATAGCCCCGGCCCAAGTCTCACAGAAAGAATAAATCCAAGAACTAAACTTCAAAGGTATTTCACTGCCCAACATTCGCTGCGAATGGAATGCCGAGATGCCTTTGAATGGGGCTTGGCTGCAGTCCCCCCTCCGAAGGCACTTGCCATCAAAGTGTCTGCTCATGCGTGCGGAGCCTGGAAGGAGGCCAAGCCCAGGGCGACCGTTCCCCATCCAAAAGGGCTTCGGCAGCCTTTTCCATGTTCTCTTGTGTGAGCACTGTTCTGCAGATAGCTGATGCGATCCTTTGGCATAGGAAGGAAATGTACGTGGCTGGTGAAGGTCAGCAGCACCCAGAGCCACCATTTGGCGAGAAGACTGCTTCTCCCTCCCCATCCCCCGAGGTGGTGAGCTACTGCAGACCCAACTGCAAAATGAGTTACAGATGTTAGATTACAGATAAAAAGTCATGGCAGAAAATGTATGCAGGACCCTTAAAAAAAGAAAGTCAGAAAACACCCCCTATGATCTGAGGGAAGCTACAGATTCTTCCTTGGTTTGTTGAAAGCTGGAAAAAGAAAAGTCTATTCCTAAATGCTTCTGTTCCCCTGAAGGGTTTGTTTCCTAGAGGTCTGTAGGGCCTCATCTCCATATGTTTGCAAAAAAAAAACAAAAAACCAACAGACACTGTCTGAGTCTCTGATCTTCCCGGTAGGAGTGTGCCTTCCCTGGGTAACTTGATATCCTTTGGCATGAGGAGTGAAGAAGGTGTGAGAGCAATGTGTAATTTCCTTTTTGATTGCTTTTTTGTCCACTAACATGGCAGATTTCTCCTGCGAGTGAAGCAGTGATGGGAATCATGCTCCCACCCTTATCTACCTGCTGCTCCATTTCCTTTCTGTTGTTCTCCCAAGCCATACAAATATGGATGCAGGCAAACCATTGCTCATCCACTCTGGATGTTGTCAAAACTGGCCTTGCATTAGCCATTCCAAAGGATGCTCTTTAGATGTTGAAACTCAAGTTTTGGCTTTCGCTGCCCCAGCTCAGCTTAACCTGTCTGAACAGTTTCAGCCAAGTCCCTCAAAAGAGGTAGTTATTTTTGTTCTTGGTCACTGGTGGCCTGAGCCTACACCCACCTGGCATGAAGGAGCTGCTGGGGGCCATCGTGTCCTCTTCTCAACATGAAATGGGAGGCAAGCCCAGTCCAGTCTGGCCAAAAGAGCCAGATGAGATGTCCAGATGTAAGTTAAACCCTCCTGAACTGGTGGGCCTTGTGCAACATGGGGCTTACCCTCTGGAACAACTCAAAGTGAAATGGGGTGTGTGGGGCTCAACTTGTGGAAGGTATGACACCCCCCCTCCCCTCACCCCCACAGCACGGGGAGACTTGGAAAGGTCTGATAGATGGGATTGTGTGACAGATTGGGCTGTTCTCCCAATACTTGCGTGAAAGCTCCAGCACTACTGACCCCTTTAACACCCATCAGGCCATGGTTAGTGGCAGCTGAGGATCCCCCTGCCCTGGCTAATGGAGTCTGGAGCAGCCCAGCCACCACACTGGGATCCCTACCCGCTTGCCTTCCCCTGAAACCATGGAACCCCTTCTCTAGCTAACCCTGTGTGATGGCCGGGATAAATTCTGCAGGTTCGACGTTTATCAAGCAGCATCAGCTCAAGCTCGAGCCCGAGGCCGTCGCTGCCAGGATGAGCCTCTGTGTCCTGCTTGCAGCCTGCCAGCTGGCTTGGAAAGAAAGCACATGCTTTACTTTTCCAGGGGCTCCCAGTGCCATGATTTTTAAGCGCATCAGGCCAAAACTCACTGGAAGGATTGGGCTGTTTTAGACCCAGGCAGTTGCTCAGCAGTGCTTCTGTACAGGAACTGGTCAAAAATGGGAAGGGATTTTTTTGGTTTCTGACAGGTTTTGGTCACAGCCCAATTTGCAATTATTAAAGGGCAGCGAATTTCCACATTCCTTAACATCTGGCCCCGTCTCCTGCAGCCTGGGGGAGAATAAAACAAACAAGTCCTGCAAATGCGGGACACGTGCCTGGGCCCGTAGGATCAACTCCACCAGCCTATTTACTCAGACGCACCATGGCTCCCTGCAAACTGGTCTGTCCCCTGCGCCCAGCACAGAGGTCCCATTGCAGCCCCCCAACCTCTGAGCACCCCCAGCTGGGTTTCGTCATGAAACTTTTGCCTCAAAGAGAGAGGCTGGGATGCGGAGTACAGAATCACCAGGTTGATTATTCATTTATGTCCATGAGGTGTCCCAAATGCAGTGTTTCACCAATGGTTCTTATACCTTTCCAGCATTCGGGTTCGATGTGATGTGACCAGCTGCTGCTCAACAGATGCCGCTGTTTTGTAAAGCACCTATAATTTTATGATGTTGTCACCCCTCTGGTTCTTTCTTGGTCAAAACGTCCCTGGAGCTGCTGCTCTTGCTGCAGTTACCTGTCCATAATGGCAGGTAAGAGGGCAGGGTTTCACAGAGGTGCTGGAGAGGCTGAGATGCTGGTGTCATCCTGGGTGTCCAGGGGTGTCTCTTATTCTTTGGGGGTGGGTATGGGGGAGGGGGCAGTTGTCCTCCTTGCAATGAGCTGGGGTCCTTTACTCATGCTCACTGAAGTGTGTACAGAGCACAAGTCTTACGAGGAGCAGCTGAGGGAACGGGGGTTGTTCAGCCCGGAGGAAAGGAGGCTGAACTGAGGGCAGACCTTCTCGCTCTCTACAACTACCTGAAAGGAGGGTGGGGAGGTGGGGGTAGGTAACTTCTCCCAAGTAACAAGTGATAGAACAAGAGGAAATGGCCTCAACTTGCACCAGGGGAGGTTTAGGATGGATATTAGAAAAAATTTATTCAC
>VZRU01006766.1:0-39791 GCA_013398155.1 Pedionomus torquatus | reverse complement strand
AGCCCGCTGAGCTCGGGAGGGATGGATAAGTACGATGACCTGGGTCTGGAAGCCAGCAAGTTCATAGAAGACCTCAACATGTACGAGGCCTCCAAGGACGGGCTCTTTCGGGTCGACAAAGCGGCCGGCAACAACCCGGAGTTCGAGGAGACCAGGCGGGTCTTCGCCACCAAAATGGCCAAGATCCACCTCCAGCAGCAGCAGCAGCAGGAGGAGATGCTGATGGCTGCCCTGAATGGAGGGGCTGCCTTCAGCGCCCCCCGGCCCAGTCCGCAGGTGGCACGGAGTGCCAAGCCACCCCCAGCCGCCACCCTCAGGCCCTGTGATGGAGGGGAGCATGGCTTCAGCGAGAGCGGGGCACGTGTCGAGGCATCAGGGAGCCGAGCCGGACGCCGGAGCTGGGAATTGGAGCCCGACAGGATCCCCAGAGCTGGGGCTTCCCGGCCTGGTGGGGGACGTGGGGAGCAGCAGGCCAGCAGCTCCAGTGAACCCCAGCCCTGCCATGGTGGGCTGGAGAACGGCAGCCAGGACAGGCAGGGTGGTAGGGACCAGAGGTCCTCCTCCTTCTCGCACACCCGGACCCCTCCAGCACCATCGGCGGGGCCAGGGGAGGGGGCTTTAGGGACCCTGCAGCAGCAGAGGTCCTCCTCCTTCTCAGCCCCTTTGGTGCAGCCCACCCGAGGGTATTCGGGCCCTGCTGACACCTGCGGTCCCAGGGCCAGGGGGGACGGCAGCCAGCTGTGGTACCAGGGCGTCCCACTGTCCTTCCCCCCAAGCTCCACACCTGCCGCCCTGAGTGTGGACTACCAGCATGCTACCGCCCACCCTGGCCCAGCCGGCCACTTTGTGGCCCACGGTCAAAACCACCGGCCCAACAGCAGCAGTGCAAGCCCTGAGCCAGGCTCCTCATGCCTGGCTTCGCGTGGGCCGATGGCTCCGGATGCTTCACAGCCGCAGTTCTCGGATGGCGGGAGCGGCCCACGATCAGATGCTGGGCACCCAGAGGGTCCCAGCGCAGTGAAGGTGAAGCTGCCCTGCCAGACCCTCCTTCCACAGCCGGAGCAAGGGCCATCGGCAGCCGAGCTGAAGCTGGAGGCCCTGACCCAGCGCCTGGAGCAGGAGATGGATGCTCGGCCAAAGGCTGATTACTTCGGTAAGGAGGCATCCTGCCAGTCAGCATGAAAAGGGATTGTTGCAAAGTGTCACGGTGGGTTTTGCTCCCACAGGGTTGCATGTCTCCATGTGCTTGATTATGCTTTTTCTGTCCTGGGGGGTTATTTTTGTTACTTAACTTTTATTTATCACAGGGACTGGAGGCTCTTCTGCAATGCTTTTTTATTTCATCCCACCTCTTAAATTTTAAGGCAAAAGTAGTGTAGAAGCTTTGGCGAGGACTGCACTGAGAAGAAGCTGGAGCAGCATGTTTTGAAGTATCCTTTGCTTCCAGCAGGGAGGCACTTACCTTTTCTTGACGGTACTCCTGGTTCTCTGTGACTTAAAAGTGCTCTGCCTGACCACGTGTGAGCGGGAAGGCAGCATTCCAACCCGCGGAGTAGTTGTGCCGGTGTACTCTGCAGGCATGGAGAAGGGCACAGAGCTTGGGGGGTCTTGGTATTCCCCATAGAGGTGGACGTAGCCAGGCGTGCTCGTGGGATCACTTGAAGAGGAGTTGCTTGGAGATGGGAAGGATGGTGGTTTCCCAAACTTGCCAGGATTTCCCCCTACCCCCAGGTGCTGGTCCCTGTCAGCTCTGAAAGGATCACTGCATCCTGAGGATGGCAAAAAACAGGCAGTGGGCACATTCCTCCTTAAATCTCAGGTCTGCAAGTAGTTCACCACCAGTGATTATCGCTGGCACTTGACAGTGGAAAGGGAATGCAGGAATCTCCCAATGAGAATATTAAATGTCCTGGCAGATTAAACTGATTTACCAGTCCTGGACAGAAGAAGGTCAGGAGCAAATCGAGCGTTTCCTTCCCTGCCATGCCACTTTGCAATTTAATAGCAGATGAGATAGTTCAGTTTTTGGGAGAAAAAAAGGTGAAGTTGGTGGGAAGGCTGAGAATTCCACGTTTAATTTAATGATGGGAGCAGCTCTAGTGTATAGACCTTCCTCACAGTTTTAGACCCATGGTCACAAAAGTTAGAAGCAGGGACAGGTTAAACTCTTCAGCCTGGTGGGGAGGAGGGGTTTGCATCTCAGGCTGCATGAGGTCCTGGCTGGTGGGGTCGGTGAGTGTCTCAGTGGTGGTCTGTGCACACAGGAGCAGCCACAGGTTTCATGCCAAGCTTCAGGGATGTAGCTGGAGGAATCGTCGAGTGCTCAGTTGCACATTGCGTAACAAAATGTGTTTCTTGGCATCAGGCGGTGGTATCTTGAGTCTGGATTCAGCCTCGTGGCAGGGCAGACGCGGTTTTGTTCTGCTGCAGAAAAGTGATGTTTGGAGTTGCCATACTCAGCATGTTTTTGGCCTGGAAACCTCTTTGGTGCTTTCTGTCCCATGTGGTGGCAGCTTGTGGTTTCAGTGAGTGCTGGGAGCCTTGTCTTGGGGGGGGGGAGGGCTGAACACTGTGACGAGCAGCTGATAACAAAGATGGGGTTGGGACAACAGCGTCATGGAAGGTAGTGCTCAAAAATGGGAATATATTGCTGGAGGTGGCATTGAGCTCCACTGGAGAGGTGTTGGGGGTCTGCAGCAGACCCTGCTGCATGATACAAGTGAACCTGCTGGGTCATACCCCATCTGAAATGGGTAGAGGGATCTAGTTGGTGGTTAGATTATTTTTATGTTTTTATTATGAAATAGAGGGTAGTGCCATGGGGAGGCTTCTGTGCTGTGGGAAATTCATAGTGAACGGTGGTGATTCTGGCGGCATGGAGAGTCCTGCCAGTCAGATGGCTGAGTTACCGTGTGCCATGAGGATAGAGGAGAAATGGAGGCTACCTGATCACCCATGGGGTCTTTTGATGTCCTCCTGGCAGGTTTTACACCAGAATGTAGTGTCTCAGAAAGTGGCAAAGGAGGGGAGTGACAGAGGAGAGGGAAAATTAAAAGTATGCAGTCATGTCAGAGAAAGAAGTAACGTTTTTGTGGAGCCTCAGCTCTGTGGAACAAGGCTCGGGAAATCTGCCCAGTGGAGGACCAAGGAGCAGGAAGGGGCAAGTACTGAGGTATTTAAATTCTGGGCTTCCTCTCCCTTTCTTTCTCACTTTTATTTTTGTTTTTTTTCCAGTTACCTTACTTCCCTTGGATGCATTCAGGACCCATCTGATCTTCTGGGTCTATCTTTGCTATTCCCTACCCTTAAGCTAGCAAACTGTATGATGGAAAATAAATACTTTTATGCCATAGTGATAAAAAGGATCAGCAGTTGGTTTTGTTGCAGACTTTCCCCCACTGGAGGGAAGTTTAATGCAGCAGCTTTGCAGTACATCAAAGCCAGGAAATGAAACCAGGACTGAAGTGCAGATGACCAAAGTGTTTTATCTAAAACATTTTCAGTCTTCTCCTTAATTTTGGGTCCTGCTTTTGTAACAAGATTTTTTGAGATGGGTCTGTCTGTCTTGGTAGCATACAGTCGGTCCTTCAGTCTGTCTCTGTCTAGCCCAGTTGTTTGTCACGAACAACTAACTCTGATCACAGTAAAGGAGCTACTTTTTCCTTCGCTATGTGAAAATGAGCATTTGTAAATGAAAGCCTGGGAGAGGATAAGCTGAGGACTAGGCAGGTAGGATGCTCTTCTGAGAAATAACAGGCAGTCTGGTTACCTGTCAGCACCAACTTGCTGTACAAAATCCATTTGTCTGCACAGAGTACATAAAATAAGTGAAAGGAAAGAAGCAAACAAAGCCAAGAATTTTCTTTTTTAAAACAGTGGCCTATGTGTGAGCAGCCTGGGCTGCACGTGTGTCTGGAGGAATTTGGGTTCTCCAAGTAAGCTTTTGAAGTTATGTGGGTTTTGAAGAGGACATAGGGAGTCTCAGGTATCACTCAGGTCTTACGCTTGGGGAGGGAAATCCTGAAACTGCTCTCTGGAGATGCCTGTTCCCATTGAGAAAAGAGGGGTCCCAGATCCCAGGAGCTGCTGCTGGAAGCCACCTGAGGTTGTATTCAGGTTTTTGGCATGCTGTTTGCAGGGAACATCCAGGAGTGAGGTGCCTGAATCCCACTGACTTTGCCTAGTATTCCTTTGGGTGCACCAGCCTTCATCTCCACTTGGTGAGCAGGAGGATTAATTAAATAGGACTGACTGGAGGGGGTTGCAGTTCCTCAGATAAGAACACCCAGCACAATGCAGATGTTCTGGGTGAGGTGGCACCATTCTGAGGACCGTGCGGGACGAGTTTTCAGTCAGGCAGTTGCACAACCAGGCTGAGCATCTGCTTGCACTCCTGGAGGTGACTTGGTAGGGGTGAAACCTCGCTGAGAGGCGCTGGGGTCTGCAGGCATATTTTGCCATTTCATTGTGGCAGAACCTGTGACACTGTGTAGTTCCTTGGTCTGCAGGCACAGAATTATACTTTTAGAGGTGTGATGCACAGCGTTGCATTTCATATAGGTAGATGGATATCTCCATCTGTTGGAGATGATCTACACCCTTACCAAGAGTCTTTTAATTTTAAAACATTTATAACAAGAAAACCATTTATAAAAAATATTAGTTAGGTATTGAGTTCTGGCTTCCTTCTTATTTAGAGCAGAGCTGATAAGCTGAAGGTATTTTAGGAGGGCCCCAGGCATCTTGTTTTGCAGTGAAATACTGGGATGCTTACCAGCAGTCAGACAGAGAAGATCTCGTAGCAAAGTCTGCAGATTTCTTTTCCCTTTGGCAGAAGCAGAGTGCACCTTTGAATAGGTGTGATCAACTTGAAGGCCAGCAGTGCTCTTCCAGACTTTTATGCATAATGACGTTAGTGCTTTACCACTGCCAAAACCACAACTCAGTTAATTTTAAACCTGTACACACCTGTGGACTTTACCAAAACCTGCTAATGATGGTGCAACCGGATGCTTTAGTGACATTGAGTGTAATTTCAGGGCTGCCGAGTAGAGAATTTCTGGTTAAAATGAAATTTCTTCTAAGGTTTGTTTTGCATGTGGGGTGATGATAACAGCATTGTTTCCTCTGGGAACGAGTGGAGACGTCCCTTGCTACCTGCTCTTGGGAGAACACCAAGGCTGGCAGGAGATGCCTGTCTGCAGTGGAGAAGGGGAGGCAGGGCAAAGCAGGTCCTGGTGGAAGAAGGAAAGCTGGAAGGACCACAACAAGTGGACTAGTGGGTGTACACTGATTGCAAAGCTTCCCTCTCTTCAAGGAACCAAGCAAGTAAGTATTTGCCTGGGATATGGCTCTTCAGGATTACAGCAGCGTGTGCTTCTCCTCCCTTCCTCTTGGGAGCTGAGTTGGATTTGCAAGCTAAGAAAAAATCTGTACCGAAAGGAAAGAAAAAGGAAGCAGATGAGGCAGAGGATCAATAGGCTTTTCAGCCAGGATACTGTGGCAGTGGGGAGTGAAAGGAATAAGGAGCCTCATTCATTTGGCACTGGAATTCACAGAATCTCTGACATCGCTGTAAGGTACTTAAAATGTCACTGACGTGAGTTTGATGGCATTTTGTACTTTGCTGGCAGTGTGTACACAACTGTCTAGAGCAAAGTCGAGGGGTCAAGAGCATGGTGTGCAAAAACAGGACAGAAAAATTGTATTTGCCAACTCCGTTTTTTTGGGCAGGGAGGACCTGTGCATCTTTGCTACCTTGGAGTGAGAAGGTGGACCTGATAGGAGTGATAATACCCAGTGGTGAATGGGACCGGACTGCCACATTTTCCAGGCACTTGATCTCCCACAGGCCTGTGTATCTTCTGGAAATCAACGCTTGGGCAGGAGTACCGTAGTGAATAACAGCATAGTGAGGCACACAGTATGGCTAATGCAGAATTTGATATGGGAGTGACTCAGTTAAAGTGAACCACGGGGAGGTGGCATCAGGTTCTGAAGAAGCTCTGAAGTAAAATCCAAAGAACTCAGCATCATGTTGGGTATGACAAGGTGAAGTCTGTTTTTTCAGCAAGAGGGTCTTTGAAAAAATGAAGTGTGTGTGTAAGTGGGGGACTTGGTTCTCCTGGAATAAATGGGTGTTTCAGAAACACAAAAGCTGTGCTTTCACAAGGGGTCCTCCCCATCAGAGTGGGAAAAGGGAACAAGTTAAGAGGAAAGGTAAGAAGTAAGAGCTTTCCTCTTACCTTGTTCCTTTCCCCCACTCTGGCGGGGAGGGCCCTTGTGAAGGCACAGCTTCTGCCAAGAGGCAGCAGCATCTACTTCTGGGTTAGCCATGTGCGTGTCTGGGCAGATTGGAAAGATGATATGGGAGGTGTTAACATGCAAAGGCTCGGGGGTTTTCTTCCAAATGCAAATGGGAGTTCTTCAGCATAAATCCAGCCTCCTGTAAGGAGAAGGCAAAAAAGAGTTATGTATGGTGGAGAAGAGTCAGGCCGACTGTGGAAATACGGCTTGCATGGAGTAGGTGAAAGGAGTACAATAGACATGCTCCTCTTGAGTGCTGTTTTTGGATTGGATACATATGCAGACCCATGCCATCAGATTCTCCCCTGATCCCACCATTGCGTTTCCCTTATCCAGGACCGAGTTGACACAGCAATGAAATCTCACAACTGAAGCAGCACAGTAACACATTTGGCCCTCTAAAATTAAGCGACAGATAGCAAACCCAACCAGAAGCATGTGTAGAAAAGTCTGACTGTCCAGGATGCTACTGAGACGGGGGATGCTGCTGAAAAGAAGAAAGGAGGGAGATGCTGCTGGAAAATCCCACAACTGTGTTCTTGGTTTGTAGATAGATGATGTCTGGCACATGGAAATAAACCATACTGACCAGTCCCAGAAAATGCTGCTGTTCAGCATCATTTGCATTGAATTTTTAGTGTGTGGGATACAGTAAGTATGTGAGCTCCTTCAGGTGAGCGTGAAATAGCAATGCTTGGAGGACAGAACGTCTCTAAAGGCTTTGAGTCCGACAGTAAATGGAAATTTAGTTGTTGAACTTTGATGGTGGGACTGGCATTTCAATCGGGGCACCTTTTGCTTTCATTTCTGACAGCCTTTAAGGTCTGTGTTGTACCTGTTTGATCTTCTGAGGCGAGGCTGTTCCCGGTGGCAGCCCTCCTTCTGGCTGGCGGTGCTGAGGAGTACGGTGAGCGTTGGGATGTGGCCCACAGGGCATGTGTTTGGTCCCAGCTCTGCCCCAAAGGTCCCTTTGTTCGGGCTCTCAGCTGCAACGCAGGCGGTCTCTTGCCGCATGATGCGAAAGGGAACAGAGATTCCTTTGTTGTCCGGGGCCCGGCTGCCCTAACCAGCAGAAATCGAGCCGAAATCAGCAATTTCCATCCCTTTCCCTTTCCAGATCTGGCTACCGTTTTGCTGCTGTGCTCCAGCATAATTTACCGGTGCTGTGCATGTGTGGTGCTTTGGGCTTGTCATCCTGGCGGCAAGAGAAACCCTTAATTTCTCCTTACTCTAATGTCTTAATAACACCATCTGAGCTTAAAAGCCATAATTTTGGAGGAGATATCTGCTCAGATCAGTGCTTGCATATGCGCTCGTTACGCATGGCCAGGTAACTGAATGCAGGGATTGGGCATTGGGCTGAGCCATGGGTACACGGGGATCCCTCTGCTTCGAGCTGAGGACAGATTTTTTTTGTGCTAAATGCCACGTTTATGCCAAGAAAATCACCCTGAGCTGCTGCATGGCACCGGCAGCATTGCGGGGCTAGACTGATGCTGCTGACGTTTTAACTCTACGCCCTGGCTGGCAGAAAGCCTCTTTCAGGACACAGATGTTGGAGCTGGTGTGGAGCAGGGCACAGAGCCTGTTTTTGGGGTGGGATGGGGTTGGATGTGGGCTGTGCTCATGCTGGCTTCACACACGTGTTGCCCAGCTCATGACTCAGCGCCCTCATCAACAGGTACTGCTTTTTCCTTCTGGAGCCTAAACTGAAAGAACAGGATTGCTGTGGCAGCAGGGAGTGAGTGGGGGGAAAAAACCTCAAAAACATAACAAAGTGGAAAGGAAAAAAATGCCTAAAAGTCACCTTTTTTTCCCCTTTCAGGCCAGGTTTGCTGAGACTTGGAGTTGAAGGCTCAAGTGTTGTTGCTTAAGACACTTGAGACTTATGTTTGGAAGAAGCAAACAGTTACACAATTCCAGTTGCTACTGAGATTTAACTGGTTTTCAAGCAAGTTCAAGGTCCAACCCCCCTGCCACGGGCAGGAACACCTCCCACCTGAGCAACTTGGTCTAGTGGGAGGTGTCCCTGCCCATGGCAGGGGGGTTGGAACTCAATAATCTTTAAGGTCCCTTCCGAGTCTAAGCATTCTATGATTCTGTCAAGTTCTGGCAGATAGAAAGTTAAGACACAAACTATAGACAAATGTGCCATAATACCATTTTTCAATTGTCAGCCTTGCCACAGGACATCTCTAAATATTTATAGCATGGTTGGTTATTACATAGTTGGGTAATCTAGCACCTTATAGTTTTTACAGACAACATTGTCAATGTATTTTAAAACCCCCTTTCATTCTGTGACTATTTTCTGTATCTTAAGGGCATAAATATTTAAAGAAGTGGATAAAAGGGTTAAGCAAGGGATGTAACGGAATATGTAGTGAACGAAAGGGGGAAGGACGGTGCGGGCAGTTGAGGGGTGGGAGGTGGAGGAAGGTTTGGGTACAGATACTGTCTGTCCCATTGGGGAAAACACAGGCAGTGCCTACCCTCCAAAGCTTAAATATGACGGAGAAGAGACAGCAGAGGCAACTTCTGCGCCCCGTGGGATTTGCATTTAGAGTATTTTACATTGTCTGTAATGCCTGCCAGCATCTTTACCATGCACTGTGCCTGCACACAGCTTCTGCACCTTCTGCCTCCCACTTCTTGCTGCTCATCCATATTCATTGTCACCCGGCTGCTTTCAGGAAAGGAGGGAATTGGAGCACACTTGGTGATTTATTTTTTTTTTCTAGAGCAGCCACTCCTTGGCACAGAGAAGGGAAAAATGCGGCACTTGCAGTGCAATAAATACGTTGGTTCTGTGGAGAACCTGGTAAATGTTGTGGAAAGAAGGCTCTGAACAGCAGAATCAGCAAGTTTTCTGCTCTCAAAACTTTCTGCTTGGCGTCACTGTAGTTGAGAGGGAATTTTGCGAGGTAGCTGTTAGCTCGTGTCAGAGGATTGCACAGTATCTCAGGCTGCTGCTGAACGTGCCTGTTCCTGGGAGAACACTTCCATTTGAAAAGCCAAATTTTCTTATCTTTGTCTTGACTCTTTTTTTTTAATCTTCTTTTTCTTTTTTTTTTTTTTTCAGTAATGCCTGCTTGATTTATCTTCCCCTTTCTTAAAACATTCATCTCAATAAATAACTGAGATAAATCTGCTTGGTTTGAAAAGAACCAACAAGTTTTCCTCACTTGGTGCCAGTCTACATGCTGGGCTGGGCCCGCAGCCAAGCTAGCACTTCAGGTTGGATTTGGACAAAACAGAGGAACTAATTATTCTCTACAGCCTTGCCTCCAGGTTTGTGTCAGTTTGACTCTGAGCACAGTGGGGCTTGGAGCAGCACTGGGATGGCTTTTGGCCGGCTGGTTGAATGCATGCAGGCAGCTGTGGTGCAGAGACCCAGAAAAACATGAGAAAAGGAGGTAGCTGCTTTTCAGCAGCTGTGTGGGGGCTATTGCAAAGGGCTCCGGAGCCTTTTTATCCTTGTCTTGTGTAAAACTGGCCGTGGCCATCGACTGCAGGAAGAAATTGTTAACTGCCCTGGCACTGCCAGCGTGGTGCTGCTGGAGTTGGGAGGTACTTTCAGCGCTCTTATAAGTACATTGGGTTTCTTCCTAACTTTCACCAGACCTTTCCAATTACTCCAGAGCTTGGACAGCCCCAAAGGAAGTGGAGTTTATTAACCATGGCATGACTAAAAGATCGCAGGCAAGATTATGTTGTCCATCTTCCTGGGCCAGCAGAAGTGAGATGTGGCCAAGGGCCTCAGAAAATTTAAGAGTTGGGGTGAATGGGACTGAGCAGCAGTGGAAGGAGAGTCCTGGAGGTGAAGTCACATTCACAGGGTCATCACGGATTAGAGACAAAAGCATATCTTGCATTTGTCCTTCATGCTGCCCTTTTTGGGTAGATAGGTCTATGTTTATTGTTTAAACATGCATTAAAGTTGCTCATTGAGAGGTAGTTAAAGGGTGGTGCTGCTTTAAAACCCGTCTGTTGCAATCGCAGGGTAACGCCTGTAGTAAGTGAACTGTCTTGATGTGTCATTTTGCTTGGACAAGGACTTTCCCCAGCCACTAACAGTGGTTTTGAGCAGGCTCACTGCATTTCTCCCTGCAAGGTGGAGGGAGCAGGTCCTGCTAGTGAATGTCCTTACAGGCATGAAACTCGGTTGTCATCTCTTACTCTATCATCAAAATAGTTTTAGGTGGAAATGTGAGATTGGAGAGGCTCACAACAGCTTTTGTGAACCTGCAGTGCTAAAGTCTTCTCCATGCAGTCCCTTCCCATCACCGCCACCACTGCACGTCTGCAGCATTGCTGCAATTCCCAGGCCTGACCAGGCAGGTCTGTGCCTGGAGGGTCCCACTGGCTTCCATGTGAGGTGGAAATCCTAACCCTGTGCTGTCTGCTTGGCTTGGGTTTTAGGTTGGAGCCTCACACCAGGGCAGGTGCTGGTGGAAATGTGCTTGACTGTGGCAGCAACAGACTGGGCTGAACTTCTGAGCCCAGTCATCTTCTCACTCCTCTGGAGCTCCAGAACTGGCCCTGGTCTTTAGGTGATGGTGGTGGCAGAGAACCACCAAGATGATTAGTGGCCTGAAGCATCTTTCTTAGAAGGAAAGGCTGAGGGACTTGGGTCTTTTTAGTCTGAAGAAGAGAAGGCTGAGGGAGGATCTGATCAACACCTATAAATACTTGAAGGGTGGGTGGACAAGAGGACAAGAGGAAATGGGCACAAATTTGTACATAAGAAGTTCCATCTAAACACAAGGAGGAACTTCTTCAGAGGTCTCTTCTAATCCCATACCATTCTGTGATTCTGCGGAGTCAGGAAAGCCTGTGTTTGGGAAGCAGCTTGGCCTTGCACTTGTTTAGAGCCAGAAGGCTTTCACCATGAAGGTCTGATCACCATCTCACCACTATTAACACTGTCTCTCAGGGTGGGTGATGTGGATGTCACCTACATTTTGGGGCTACAATGAACTACCAGTTCATAAGATGCCGAGTGACCATGCTGAATTACAGGAGTGGTCACCCAGCCAGTGACCCCAGCCACCCCGCCAGGTCTCGCTTCTGACCTCTGTCTCCTCTCTCTTCCAGGCACCTGCGTGAAGTGCAGCAAGGGGGTATATGGAGCAAACCAGGCTTGCCAGGCCATGGGCAACCTCTACCATGATGGCTGCTTCACCTGCGGAGCTTGCAGTGAGTATCCTTGGCCAGGTCTGCCACTGGAGCAGGACTCTGGAGCAAACGCTTTGGACTTACCTTTTTTCTGGTTTAAAAGGGGAAAAAATGGAGGTGGTTATTGAATTATCTGCCAGCTGGAGTCTGCTGGTGGATATCTTGGTGGTGGTGGTTGCTGTTTGTTTTTGAACAGATTCTTGCAAGGCATGTGGAAAAGATACTTTGGATTGTGCCTGCCATCTGCCTTCTGGTGCAGGAGATGGTTATTTTCAATCCTCTGCTCTTCCATTATAGCTATGGGTTTTTTTCACTTGTAAGACTGTTTTTTTTGAAAGTGGCAATGAATATGCCTTATGTGGCATTTAGGGCTGTTTTATTTGTCCTGTCAGACTTCACAGCCATTCTGGCTGTTCAGTCTGTGGACCCCAGGGAGAGCTGCCGGGTGGGTGCCGTGCTGAGGGTGCCCATGAGTATGGGCAGCGATTTCTGCCAGCCCCGGGGACAGAGGGAGGGACCCACAGTCACTTCAGAGGGAGCTGCCCCACAGTTGGTCCGGTTGTGGTGTTTTCGCTGTGCGCGTTACTTTTTCTCACTGTAATCGTTTTGCCCTTCTGAGGGACCTCTGGTCAAAGCATCTAAGTGCATGAACGACCCAGGTTGCACATCTCGCCTGCTCTTCCTTCAGAGAAGTGGAAAGAAATGGAACCGTGCCCCGAGACAAGAGGCATGTCTCTGCCAGCTTGCTTTCTGGTGACTGCAGGGAGGGAGCTGGTTATCATGCCAGAGGTATTGGTTTGGGAGTAGTGATGGTGAACCATGTGAAATCTGCCTGGGAAGCAGGGTAGATGGTTTAGCTGGCCCTGCTAAGTCCACTACCACTGGTCAGACCCACATTTGAAGCTCTCTGGGTTGTACGGTGTGCTGCAGTGTATGAATCCTCCTAAGTGTCTTTTTGAGGAGCTCCATGATGGAGCTGGGGTAAGGAACAGGCCATTTGATTTGAAATCATGGCTGTTTTTTTCTATTTTGTTATATTTAACCCTAGGGCTAGTAGGGGGATATTTTTAGGAATGTAACTGTTTATGTGGTGGCAGAAAAAATAATAGCAATCATCCTTCTAGTACTTTTGTATATATCAGTTTGGTTTTCCAAGATGAGTCTTAGGGTTTTTCTCCTATGTTGTATTTAGAGTTGTAAACTCATCAGGACTGCATGTGTTTTATTTGGAGCTGTAAAGTGGGAATAAATATAGAAAGATGTGTGTACTTTTTAATAATAGCTGAACCTTGAACTGTACTTGTTTCCCAGCTGTCCAACACCAGCTGCCTTGCCTCACCTATGTTTTCAGTTGAGTACGTCGCAGTCATCTGACCGAAGACAGGAAAAAACTGAAAAGAAAAAGTGGTATTTGTATGTGGTGGTAGTTTCCTAAAGTCTCAGAAGTCAGCAGCTCACTCTTTTGTCCTCTCTTATAAATTAATTTAAAATCTTCTCCTGTGGAGAGGATTCCTGGCTGCAGCCAGGGCTTTGCTTCAGGGACCTCTCACCCTCCATGGCCGGGCAGCCTCCAAACTGCCCTTGCACACGAAGCTGCTGTTAAAAATAATCCAGCAGCAGGGTCAAGCTGTCTTAAATTTCTAAAATTACTACTGTGCAACTGGCGCTTTAGAAAGAACACTTTTGATCCTCCTTTTAGAATGGATTTTACCATCTTTATTTAAAGACTTGTGTTAGAAAGGTCCTTGCGGTTGCAATGGTATCAGTGGTTACTTACATTTGTGTTTGTTAGTGTTTGGTTAAAAATTAGCTTAATCCCATTTCTAATTGATGTGGGTTGGTGAGCACTGAAGGAATAGCTGTTTGCTGCTCATTCTGAAAGGCAACCCTTTCCAAAGGTTTCCAGTGCAAGATGAAAAGGTTTGGGTGCCAGGTGAGACTTAGAAAGATGGGAAAAAAAGGTCTAAGTTTAGCAAAGTGAAGCCCATTTTCTCTCTTACCTAGGCTGGAACTGAGGAATCTCTTTGGAGATGTGCTGGAGAGGACTGTTTCAAATGGAAAGCAAAAGAAAAGCTAGTTAAAAAAATCAAAGAGAAAGGAGGGGAGTAATAATAATATTTCTCTGAATAGGAAATGCTGTATTTCCATCTGAGATGAAAAAGAGGAGCCACAAGAGTAGAAGTGAGAGCCTGTTTTGGATTGTTACATGCACTGGAGTGATTACTCACTGAAGCTCGAGTCCCCCCCATTGGGGCAGCGGCTGTACTGAAATGGGAGCTGGATGCAGTGGTGGCTGCTGATGGATGGAGAGGAGGCGTGGAGGGATGGAGGAGAGGAGGCGTGGAGGGATGGAGGAGAGGAGGCGTGGAGGGATGGAGGAGAGGAGGCGCGGAGGGATGGAGAGGAGGCACGGATGGGTGAGAGAAGGTGCAGAAGGATGGAGAGGAGGCACAGAAGGATGGAGAAGAGGCTGTGTGGTGGTGTGAGACTTCTGATACTTGACAGAGAGCAGTTCCTGAAGGGAGGGCTCTGCAGCAGCGGCATTTCCCTCACATGCATGTACTTCGACAAGTAGCAAGGCTCACAAGAAACCCTCCAGTGCAGGTGTGTCACTGTGGTCTGCAGGGACCCTTTGTACAGGAGTTGTTTGCTCCAGGGAGCTTGGGAGGTTCGGAGAGGGTGTTTGTATTTCCCATCCTCCCAGCAGCGTGCTTTGCCGCCTGGCTTGCTGTGCTGATGAAGGCGGAGATGGGCTGACTTTCTGATTCATCCAAGCCTCTTTGCATTGCGGCTGTTTAACTGATGGCTGGGGTGGTACATGCTGTCCTGCCCTGTGCTCCAGGAAGAAAATGTACCCCAGGGGAATCCCCCTTTTTGCAGACCCACATAATTTCCCAGTCCCCCAGACCATCAGCCACAAGGCAAGTGAAGAGCACATACAGCCCTGCCTTCACCATGCGAGAGCACATGCCTTTCTGCAGGCTTGCTGTCATCTGGGTCACTGTGGTAAATACGAGGAGACCATTTTATCTGCCAGAAAAGTAAATATTTGTCCGGACGGTGTTGTCTGCCTAGCTGCAAAGCACATCTTCAGCAGCCCATGTGGAAACTCTGGTTTCCAGCTGAAAAGTAAGTAGTGCTGTTTAAGGTCAAGTGGAGTTCATTTTGGACACCATCCAGTACAATCTTGTCTTTGATTGTACTGGATTGTACTTTTGTCAAGGTTGCTCATTATTTCAATCCTAAGATTTCTGCTCTGGTGGAACGCTGAATATCTCCACTCCAATAAATAAAATACACAAAATTACCTATTAAGGTAAAGCATATTGTCCTCCAGATATTTATATCTGCTGCCCTGCTGTTTTCATTTTAGTGAGGATTTCTAATTTTGCTTGTAGTTGGATTTGTGTCCAAATGTGCTTTAGTTTCCCAGATAGACCCTCTCGGTTTTCTCTAAGGAGGGGAGGGGGGCTGATATCTCATGGTGCCAAACTTCCTACGCTCTCTGTCTCCTGATACACATATATTCAGAGATAAATGATAGGGCAATTTGTTGAGCAGAGCTATGCATACGTTATAGGGTTCAGTTGTCAGGAAAAAAAAAGTACTGTTTTATCCGAGCCAGTGGCATGTAATGCAGAAAATTTGGCTTAGAGGTCAAACCAACAGATTTAGAATGATTACTTTGGCATAAATGTCTCATTTATCTTCTTGTTTGTTATAGGGCAGAGACAAACAAGGCAGCTTTTTGCAGAGAGGGAGAGGAAAAAAACTTTGGGCTCTTTCTGCAGGATTAGTAATAAATTATATTTGCTTTACAGGAGGGCCGTGAAAGTAGGTTAAAAAAAAAAAAAAAAGTCCTCGAAGCTCATATGGCTATTTCCTGCAAGAACAAGGTGTCTGTTTCCGTCCTGGGTTTGGCTGTTTGATTTTTTTTGTTGTTGTTCAATTTGTTGGGCAACCAGTTGTAGTTATCAAATCATTTGTTAAACATTAACCCCCTACGTTAAATCACCTGTTTATACCTCCTCATAACACAAAAAATGCAGGTGTTTCCTGATGTTGATTTTGTTTTTTAGGTCTTAAGGAGACCTTATAATCAATACAGATTTAACTAGACAATGTTGCTGTAACCTATTGTGGTGTTTTAGTGCTTTTTCTCTAGAATCCAGTCAGGCTGATAGCCCACTGCCACAGCTGGCCTGGAAAACACACCTTTTTAGCTCTGCTGGCAGCATTTTTTAGAGCATGAGGGTCTTGTATTTGAGCCGTTTGGTCCTCAGAGGAAATCTGAAAGCTAAAAAAGTGCAAAGGAAGTGTCAGAGATGCTTGCTGATTTCCTTCACAGTCAAGGAAGGAAGTCAGAAAGAAAGAACTGATTGCAAGGTGGTTGTAAAGAGGATTTGATGTTGAACTGAAGCAGAAGGTCCAAAAGGAGGACCAGATTCTGACTGCTTGTTACAAAGAGGTGGAAACCTTAAGCGTTTGCCAGATTACAGAATTCGACCTTTGACATGTCAATATTACTACATGACTTTCTTTTTCTGTTTTTATTGTATGCTGAGATTAATGTTGGTGTCTGTGTAAGGGTAACAGCCTGCTGTTCCAGTGGCAGAGCTTGAAATAACGCGAGCTGGCTGTCTCTTGCCACCCTCTGGGGATACATATGGTGTTTTTAATATTTCACAATGTAGTTGTGTTTAGAGCTATCAAGGGTCATTTACCAAACAAGATAGCTAAGGTGTTAAAGCAGTGTATCTGTGAGTGTAGCCCTCTGCTTGGGCTAATTAGTCTTGCTGCAGTGATTATAAAGCATGGCTACTTAGAGCGATGCAGCTTCTTGGTGTCTGGGATAGTTATATGTCGAATAAACATGCCCTGTATTAGTATGTCACCTCTGGAAAAACAAGGCCATGGTTTTTTATTAGTATCACTAAATAATGCTACAATATAAAGTCACCTTTTTCTGCAAGTGTGACCTTAATAAGGTTGCAGGACAGACAGCCTCACCAAGTGAATTTTCCCACAGCACATGTACATGTATAATTTATCTTCAGATGAAGAAACTACCAGCTCTTCTAGTAGAGGCAGAACTTACTGCTTCTAATTGGGCACAAAACCAATTATATATACTGATCAACACCCGTGAGAGATTTGCGGATCTTCAGAGTGGAGAGTACAAAGTACTGCTCGCAATCCATCCTCAGCATCCCTTCAATAAAATTATCATGCAAGTGTTCACTTCGAAAACAATATATTTATTTAGCAAAAGTAATCTCAGAAAACCTTCAGCCATGCCTGGCTTTACTGACAGTTTGGGAGACAGGGAAGGCATCAGTGCATGTTTCTGTTCCACTCTGCATTGCAAGGTTGTTCTTGCTGCCTTTCTGTCTTTGCTCCCTCTGCTCGCTGGTGAGAAATCCTCACTGTTTGGCACAAGAGGGGATTTTGGCTTGCCATAGATGAGAAGTGCCAGGGCAGCTTTCACAGTAGGAAGACAGTACTTGTTCCTCTCCTGGCCAGGTTTCAGGGCATAATGCTTTGTGGTCTGAGCTGAAGAAGCTTTGGTATGGTCCAAGTGTCCTCAGAACCTCCCTGATGGAAAGGTTCTGCTCACATACGGGGGTTGCAGTCAGGGTTTTATCAATGCTAGTGGTTTGAGTCTGCCATGTGTTTTGGTGCTGGCTGAAAGTCGGAGATCATTAGGAAAATGTGAGAAAAAAGGCTGAAACCTTTAATATAGTACATTTCCAGTCTTTCTGGTCTTTATATTTTATAATGTCATCTTCAAGGTACTGTTTTTTGTAAAGAACAGGTATAGGATTAATTGTTCCATAGAGATTTTAGGGGGGTCCTTATAATGTTTTAATAGTACCTAGGAATATGTTTCTGAGTGGTGGCTCAGTGAGCACTGAGGCCTCTTCTGTACTTAGAGAAATTTAAAACTTGCTCTCTCATATAACTAATAACATTGAATGTTAACTCTTGGATGCAGAGTTATGTTTGCTGAGGACACTGAGCCTCGGTGCATTTCGATGAGAGTTGGTGGGTGATGGGAGGGAGGCCAGCTCCACGGCTGCCTGGTTTGAGTGCGTTTTGGGGAATGGGGCAGCCGTCCCCAGAGTGACACAGAGAATGGCCAGGCACTGGGCTGAAAACCAGTGCCTCAGCAGGGACTCCCTGGACTGAAGTGCTGCTGTGTACCAGAGTGACTTTATCTTACATCAGAGTTTTGAAGCTTCTAGGGGTTTTCCCCAAAAAGAAACATTTGAGTATCTTCTTGTGCCGGTTTGCCATCAGCAAGGGAGAGGTGTTGCTGGGTTGTGTGGCTTACTGTGGTTTCGCAGCATTTCCCTCCTGAGGAGCCATTTCTGCCTTCACCCAGGGTTGCTTTGCCGTTAGAGGCTGCTGACCTTTTCTTACATGTACCAGAGCGTGCTTTTGGCTTTCAGGCATCAGATCATTTTCTCAGATATTTTTTTTTTCTTTTTACCAGCTCATATGTGTGGTGCGAGCACAGAAGGCGGGTTTTTTTTTTTTTTTTGCAACTTTACAATACAGCTGGTGTTAGCTGAGAGAGCGGCTGACCATCTGAATGATAATAGAGCTACTGTGTCTTAGTGTAGTTTTTTCTGAGAGACATCCTATCCTTCTGCCTGTAATTTCACAGAAGCTTTGATCTGGGATGTTTGCTGGTTGATCATAGCCTGCATTTACCTAACGTGGAGGATGTGCAGGCATCAAAGTGACATTTTCATGCAGCCCCAGTTCAAGAGTGGGCTGGAAATACTGACACTCGTCTGTCAGGCTCACCACTGCATCGAGCTGTAACGGTGGCCAACAGAAATAGCAGGGGTGACAGAAATGAAGTAGAGCTGTCTGATGCTCAGCCTGGGCTGCTCTGCCATACACGGCACTGCCTCTCAGCAGTCAGTATCCACGGAGCGCTCCTTAAAGGCCCGTGCTGGCTGCCTATCAGTGGGTCTCCTGCGCTGCTGAACTGTGGGCAGTGGGGACTTCTGCATGATATTGTTAGGGGTTGAGAAACTCACGATTTATTGTCATTTAGATGATTATTCGATCACTTTCCTACATGAGAAGGGGCATCGGGGAAAAAAAAACACAAAACCTGAGAGTTGAAATATAAGCGGATTCAATGGAATTAGACTAGATAATTAATTTAATAATTAATTAAGAACATTAATAACACTAAAGAGCCGATATGGATTCTGATACTAATATAAAATATCCAAGGATTACACTCTGCCCATTCTCTCAGGAGGACACTGTGCACTCCCAGCAGGGGACAGCAAATGTCAGACACTGCGAGCACTACAGCTTTGGGAGGAAGGGAAGGGCTCAGGGGTCCAGAACCAGGGCAAGAAGTTCTCGGGATCACAGCCATCAAGAGAGGGAAAGCACTACATAGCAAACTTTCTAATTTATATTGAATGTGACATTCATGGTATGAAATAATTCTGTTGGCCAGC
Organism: Pedionomus torquatus; assembly: GCA_013398155.1. NCBI lineage: Eukaryota > Metazoa > Chordata > Aves > Charadriiformes > Pedionomidae > Pedionomus > Pedionomus torquatus. Next base: position 20,817 of record VZRU01006766.1, on the reverse strand, counting down.
CTGGGTCGAGTGCCTGGGTCTCGTTCCTTGTCCCCACACCTGGGTAACTTGAAAACACTCAGAGCTTGAAACCCACATACCGTAGCTAGTTATGAAGTAAATATTTTCACCAGTTGAGATACCAGAGTCTTGGAAAAGTGCACTTTTCCCAAGCATTAGAAGAGAAATTAATCCTGTGTCTCTCAAACTGGGACATGTATGGGGGAGCCAAGGCCTCTGGGCTCTGCCTGCACCCCATGTCCTGCCTGCAGGATGTGCAATGGACCACAGCCAGTTCTTCAATTCAAGCCCCCTCATTCTTCTACGTAGGGGAAATGAAAACTGGGGGAAGGTCTGCAGCTTGGGCAGAGGTTGTTCTGACCCTTAGCAACTAGACAGGCAGTGTTTCCAGCCTGGTGTCCCACTGGCGTGTCATAGAATCATAGAATGGTTAGAGTTGGAAAGGACCTCGAAGATCATTGTGCTCCAACCCCCCTGCCATGGGCAGGGACACCTCCCACTAGACCAGGTTGCCCAAAGCTCTGTCAAGCCTGGCCTTAAATACTTCCAGGGTTGGGGCATCCACAACCTCCCTGGGCAGCCTGTTCCAGTGCCTCACCACCCTCACAGTAAAGAATTTTTTCCTAATATCCAATCTAAATCTCCCCTCTTCCAGTTTAAAACCATTACCCCTTGTCCTATCACTACACTTCCTGACAAAGAGTCCCTCTCCTGCTCTCCTGCAGGCTCCCTTCAGATACTGGAAGGCTGCTAGAAGGTCTCCCCAGATCCTTCTCTTTTCCAGGTTACATCCAGTGAATCCGGAAACTGAAATCCTTTTGTATTTAACCTGTCATTAGCAATCACGTGTCCAAATTTCTCTTACAGCTACGGCACTTAAAGGAGTACTGATTTTTGTAGTGATGGAGGTGCAGAGTGGTCAGTGTGAAAGGGACCCAGGAGCAGCTGCCAGTCTGCTGTGGTTCTCGCCCATCTGCTGTGCAGATACTGCAGGGAGCTCTGTGGTGCTCAGATAAGTGGTAACGGAAGGTCCATGCTGCCTCCTTGGCAATGTGGGTTCCTATTGAACCCAGGGATTTGAATGTGGTCCTGTACCATTACATGAGAGAGAGCAATCTCTTGTCTTTGAACATGGGTTTGTGACCCCATTGTCCTCTTATTAAATAATGGAAAAGCAACTCCAAAAGAGAAGGGTGGGTCCAGCTCCTCAGGAAGCAAATAGTGCATTTCTCAGCATCCTCCTTGGGCCGTTGCAAGTCCCTGGTGGAACCTTCCCTGTATGAACTTCAGAAGGAGAGAACTGTCATTTGAGAATGTGATGGACAAAAGCACCAGCATCCTGGGAGTGCAGCCTGGTGATATGCTTATTATCGGCTACTGAGCAAAGTGTGTTTATTTTTGCACAAAGCCAGTAGTGACTAAGCTTGAAATATTCTGAAATTGGTGCTTCGGGGATCTCAGGGTCATCCTGAAGCAGATTAGACAGCTAAACAGGTTAGAGAGATGTGTTAGGGATGAGCATAAAAGCAGGGGGCTCCAGTCTCCTGTCAGGAAGAGGAACAGGAAGAATAAATCTTGTAACTAGGAAAGAAGATGGTAGGGTTGAATTTTAATTGTCTATATCTTTCAGGGGAGAGATTAGCTAAATTCAGGGTGAGGTGAGAGTGAAATATGGTCAGGAGCCAGCAGTTTAAGATGTGGACTAGAACAATTGATGCCGAAAGTGGCAAACCACACATTAATGTTTCTGGGTTTGTCAGAAGATATTGTCTTTATGGTGCATCATGGTGCATATTTAAAGCAGGCAGTGATCAATATGTGATTCCTTATAGGCCATTTAAATTCTCAGTTCTTTCTCTGGGTGAAATTACAACAGCTCTTCCTCTGGGTGAAATTACTCTGTGTGTTGAAGGGAAACCCATGCCAGCCTCTGCCAGGCACACAGTCAGGAGGATCACTTTTGAGAGGGGCTTGTTTAAGGTAAGGGTCTGTCCATGGCAGGGAGTTCAGCACAGGAGCCGCTGCCACCCTGCTCTGTGCTGTGGGGCCGTCCCAGTATGGTTGGCTTTACTGGTGCAGCTGCAGCCAGAATGTACATTTCCCAGCTCCGCGGGGACAGTCCTCAGCACAGCCTGGGGAAGTGAGCTTTTCCTGCATCTTGGTTTCCCATCTGTTCCCTGAGGAGATACTTCCTCACCTCAAATGGGTGGTGGCAGGAGAAGTCCCTCCTGATGTGGGCAGGGAGAGGCAAATTGGCTCTGTTTGCGTACACCACTCCTGCAGCGGCTGCAGGGGGTACCTAGTTACTTCTATTTTTGACAAATTTCCATTTATACTTCTGCCAGGGTCTTAAAGAGAGTTGTGAAGAGGAGCTAAAAATTGTCAAAATGACTGCTTTTTCCCCAAAGTAAGTAATTAAATTATTCCCCCCCGCCACCTTTCCCTCAAAGTGCTTTTGGTGTCACACCTCTTCTTCACAGGCCCAGGTAATGTCTACAGCCAAATTATAAATCCTTTATAAAAGGACTTATCTCCTGCTGAATGAGCTTGCAGCAGAAGCCCAGACACAGCTCACTAGCTATGGCACCTTCTCTGAAGGTCTGTTGCCATCAATCTTGACCTGCTAATGTCACAGGTTTAAAAATATACCGGGTGCAGAATGGCCGGTAAATGCTGATTTTGTCACCGTAGAAGAATGGCACGGTGGCAGCAATCCAGACCTCATCCCCTCTGCTGTGAGGGCTGCTGCTCATGCACGGGCCGTTGCCAAAGAAGTGTCTTCCCATTGCATGGCTCCATCCACGTGTTTCCTGACTGCCACTAGCTTGTCTTTAAGCAGAGCCCTTTTATCCAGGTGGAAAGCTGATTGGGCACGCACCTGCCTGTTGTGCTAAACTGGAGCCTGCGCTACCATGTAATTTAAAATCAAAGTTAAATGTTTTTTGTTTGTTTTTCATTTTTAGGAATGCCAATTTCCAGTCCTGTATTTAAATCACTGGGTGATTTTGGGGGACATCTATTGCAGCATTAGGTCCTTGCTTAGGACCACCGTTTGACATGAGTGCTGCAAATCCCCTGTATCCCCATGCTGCTTCTTCCTCTCCTCTGAAACTGGGGCTCTGCAGCTGCTGGTGAGCATACCAGGCTTACCAGTGGACCAGCAGGCACACAGGAGGGGTTATCACAGAAATAGGCACCCTGGATTATGGGTCACAAAGTTAATGCAAAGATAAAATTTGCATCCAAGATGGGATGCATCCAAGGTGGGACCCAGGAGGTGATTATCCCCCTGTACTCAGCACTGGTGAGGCCCCACCTTGAGTACTGGGCCCCTTACCACAAAAAAGACATTGAGATGCTGGAGAAGATCCAGAGAAGGGCAACAAAGCTGGTGAGGGGTCTGGGGAAAAAGTCTTATGAGGGAGCTGGAGGTATTCAAGCTGGAAAAGAGGAGGCTGAGGGTAGACCTTATCACTCTGTACAACTACCTGAAAAGAGGGGTAGAGAGGTGGGGATTGGTCTCTTCTCCCAGCTCACAGGCAATAGGACAAGAGGAAGTAGCCTCGAGTTGCATCAGGGGAGGTTCAGGTTGGATATCAGGAAAAATGTTTACACTGAAAGGGTTATTAAGCCTTGGAATGGGCTGCCCAGGCATGGGGTTGAGACATCATCCCTGGAGGTATTTAAAAGGCAGGTTGACATAGAGCTTAATGACATGGTTTAGTGATGGCTTATTATCAGACTTAGGTTGATGGTTGGACTAGATGATCTTAAAAGTCCCTTCCAACCTAGACAATTCTATGATTGTATGATTAGATGCTTTTTATTTTGGGCTCGAGGTCCTATTTTGGTGGTGTTGGCAACTTTCACAAAGCATGAGGGTGAGTGAGGGAAATCAGAGCAGGATGCTTTCAGGTTTGCCAGGTTTTCTTCCGTGTCCCATCCAATGTCTGTGTTGGTGCAAGGATGGGCTGGCCTTCAGCTAAGGTGGCTGACCCCAGCAGGGATTAGAGGAGGAGGGGGAATTCTGGTGAGCATGTTGGGGCAGTGTGCTTCTGGCTCCTATGCCACCCAGTAACTGTGTGCCTGAGAAATGCCTGCAGCTTAACCACAAAGCTGTTCATGTGAAAACTGGGGCTTGTTCCTTTGAGAAACACACTGCCGTGCCTTGCTGGCTGGAACCCAGGCAGGGCACTAAGGGCTACTGGTGAAACATTGGTCTGGCTGAATTCTCTGGCAGAACTTTAGACTTCACTGGGGCATCTCCTGTTCCCGGGGAGCCATGAGTTTGTTTTTCAGACCAAGGGTGCCCTCTGGTGATTGCAGGAGACAGTAAGACTCTTAATCATAGAATCATAGAATGGTTAGAGTTGGAAGGGACCTCAAAGATCATCGAGTTCCAACTCCCCTGCCATGGGGTGCTGCCACCAGACCAGGTTGCTCAAAGGCCTATCCAGTCTGGCCTTAAACACTTCCAGGGATGGGGCATCCACAACTTCCCTGGGAAACCTGTTCCAGTGCCTCACCACCCTCACAAGAAAGAGTTTCTTCCTAATATCTAATGTAAATCTCCCTTTTTCTAGTTTAAAACCGTTACCCCTTGTCCTATCACTGCACTTCCTGACACAGATTCCCTCTCCTGCTCTCCTGTATCTCCTTTCGGATACTGGAAGGCTGCTATNTTCTCTGCCCAACCTGTATTTGTGCCTGGGATTGCCACATTCCAGGTGCAGGACTCTGCAGTTGGCTTGGTTGAACTACATGCCATTTGCATTAGCCCACCTCTCCAGCCTGTCCAGGTCCCTCTGGATGGCATCCCTTCTCTCCAGCGTGTCAACTGTGCCACCAAGGTTGGTGTCATCAGCAAACTTGCTGAGGGTGCATTCAATCCCACTGTCCATGTCTCCAACAAAGATGTTAAACAGTATTGGTCCCAGTACTGACCCCTGTCGGACACCATTCATCACCAACCGCCACTTGGACATTGAGCCGTTGACAACAACCCTTTGAGTGCAGCCATCCAGAAAGTTCCTTATCCACCAAAGGGTCCATCCATGAAGCCCATGACACTTTCCAATTTGGAGACTAGAATGTCATGAGGGACTGTGTCAAATGCTTTGTGCAAGTCCAGGTAGATGACATCCACTGCTCTGCCTCTATCCACCAAGTTTGTGGCAGTATCATAGAAGGCCATCAAATTTGTCAGGCAGGATTTGCCCTTGGTGAAGCCATGTTGGCTGTCTCCAGTCACTTCCTTATTTTCCTTGTGCCTTAGCAGAGATTCCAGGAGGATCTGCTCCATGATCTTGCCAGGCACAGAGGTGAGTCTCACTGGCCTACAGTTTCTTGGGTCTTCTTTTTTCCCTTTTTTGAATATCTGGGTTATGTTCCCCTTTTCCCAGTCTGCAGGAATTACACCAGATTACCATGATTTCTCAAAGATGATGGAAAGTGGCTCAGCAACTTGTTTTGACAGCTCCTTCAGGACCTGTGGATGGATTTCATCAGGTCCCAATTTATTGAAGTGGTTTACTTGGCTTCCTTCTCTTCTTAATCCTTAGCAGACAGTGTGGGCAATCATCAGAGGCTGCCAGGTAGGTGTATGCCATAAAGCACCTAGAGCTGAGCTCCAGACCAGTCCCATGTGTCGTCTGCATTTACACACCAAGCAGCCAATGATGATAATTTTTTAATGATGCACGCATATCAAGTAGGAGGCTTCTGGGTCCTGGTGTCTCAGTTCTGATTTCCTTCCAGCAAGGCCAGTCAGGTCCCTGAGACCAGTCTGCAGTCCATGTGTGCCCAGGCAAGTGCTGTTCCCCCTGCCCAGGTCCTGCCTCCTGGCACACACTTGGGGTTCCCCGACTGAGCAGAGCAAGCAGAGCCCCTCTTGTGCTCAGCTGCATTCCAAATACCTGGCTGAATAGGGAGACTGGACTGCAAAAAGGTAGGGGCAGTTCTTTATGAACAAACAAAACCTAACTCTTTTCTCCAAGGGGGAAGCAGGACATTTAGAAGAAGCAGTGGCAGCCTGAACGTGTGTTGCCATAGTTATCTGGAACTGAAAACAGGCATAAACACAGAAATTATAGTAAATACAGGTCTTCCCCATGTGTAGAGTCCTTTCTTGGAAAAACTTTGTTGTCTTATCTCTGTTAGGACATTCTGGCTTGAAAAAACCATAATTTTTAAATGCTTTCAAATTTTTGTTGGCAGCTACAATAAGGAATATGTTGGTAGGGCGCAGAGAAAAGTGTGTTTAGTGTTCCAGAGTTGCAGTCTGCTGGAGGCAGACAGGGTAGTCAGGTGTTGTAGTTTATCTGGTTGAAGGCACCTTCTAGTAGAAAAGCATGGGAGGTGACATTTTGAGGAATGATGTTAAGTATGGATCACTCTCTGCGTGCCCATTCTTCTCCTTGCTCCTCTTCTGGGTTTTTTTCCAGTGTGAGTCAAAGTACCCTCAGCCACTCTTGCCAGGTTATTTTGTGTTGTAATCTTCCAGGAGGTGGTCCAGGCTTGCAAAGCTGCCTCCTACTGCCCAGCAGTGGGACTGATGTCTGTGTCCAGCACTTCTAGTGGAAGAGGAGATGGGGTATGTCATCCTAGAGGTTGGGAAGACCCATGCTGGGGTTGGGTCTCTTTTCCAGCTGTGTGACAGCCGTGCTCAGTTGTCTGTTGTGCACCGCTTAGCATCCAGTTCTTGCTCACATTTTCTCCCCGCTCTCTGCTGACCTTTCTCTTCTCTCTGTTTTTGTTTTTTCTTCCTCAGGTCGAAAGCTGAGAGGAAAAGCCTTTTATTTTGTCAATGGCAAGGTGTTCTGTGAAGAAGATTTCCTGGTAAGCACACAGCTGACCCTTCTGGTGGCATGTCTTGGCCTCTCTGGCAGACACGCCTCTCTGCCCAGCAGCTTTGCCCATGTTTCACAGGGCTCTGGTCTAGCATCCTGCCTGGCCCTTCTGCTCCTCGGTTACCCACAGCTGTGGTGGCTGCCTGCATGTGATGCTGGAAATAACCAAGTGAAAGACCATGGTTTTGCAATACAGAGCCTGTAGTTGAAGCCGTAGCTTCTTGTGCTGGCTGCTTCAGAGCATGTCTCTTCTCTGTGGCCATGCTGTGGAGAAAGGAGTGAGATGAATGGCTACAGAGGAATCAATGAGTGAATTTCCCTTTCCAGTGAACTGGTTTTGCTTGGGCATCTTAACGGCTATCTTTTGGTTGCCCTCAACGAATTTTGTGTGAACGTGCCTGAGCACAAAGCAGCCCCATGGTCCTCTCCTTGGCTGGTGGAGGTGAAAAGCCATATACCCCTTGCCCTTGGGCCCTCATAGATTAAGCCTTCACTGACACTTGAAAAAGTTGTATTTGCCTGTTTATTGGGGAAGTCTAGCTATTTCTCTCAGAGAGAAGTGAGTTACTCTTCTTTCCTTCCATCAATTTATACTACACAGGCTGAAAATGGTAAGATTGGTTAAATGCATCTAAACCTTTTCATTTTTCCAGTTTGCATTTCCACCATATAGACAGGACTGAAACCTTAGACAGATGATGTGCCTGAGGTGCATGTCATGGATGCGACAGGCAGTTCTTTACCATTAGATCTTATCAGTAGCAGCCAGAAAGGTGCTCTGGGCCATACTTGCATGTAGAGAAACCTGGGACAATATCATTGGCCTCAGAGAAGCTCCAGTAGACCTGCAACGGTGTAACCAAAGGAAGAATTTGACTTTCTGAGCCTATATGGTCAGAGTTTGTGATGTGAATTTGCGATAAACACAGGTCTAACTTCCTGGTGTATAGATTCACACGATCAAATCAGAATGTAAGTCTTAGTAAAAAGTGCCTTATTTGTATGTGCATTTATGGTATTTACTTATATACTTAATTAAACTTTAATTTAGGACTTGTACGTTACAGGGACTTGTACTCCTTATGAACAGTGGAAGCCTGATGTCTTTATAGAATATCTTCTGCAGACCCATCCACAGCTTCATATACTGAAATAAGCACTGGAAAGTTTAGCTTCTGTAAGGAATACAGAAAAAGGCCAAGCAAATAACAACCCATAATATGCTGTTGTTTATGCTCGACTAGCCTTATGAAATTTTAAGCCAATTCTTTTTTTGTCCTTACAGTATTCTGGTTTCCAGCAGTCAGCTGACAGGTGTTTCATTTGTGGTCATTTGATAATGGACATGGTAAGTGATAATTGCTTCAGGAGAAAATACCCCACAGCTTTTTAGAAGAATACATCAAAAGCAAAATACATTCCTATCCAGTACTGTCTGTTATCACCTGGTAGTCTGCCTAGTGTGAGATTGGTAGCAGAACGAAAATCCGCTAAGTCGTTTGTTGATTTTTGTGAGGAAGTGAAACTGGCACCCTGCTGTATGCGATGCAGAGACTTTGCTCTGCCTGTTTTCAGTGCAAATTGAAGATCAGAGCCTTCAGCTCTTTTATCTCCTTTTGGGCTTCCTGGACAGTGTATTTGTAATCCTGTCTATGCTTCCTGCTCAGAAGTGCCGTGGCTCTGCAGAGTTCCCATGCTGTGGGGCATCAGTGCGGTTGTGCTGAGCCTGTTTTTCCTGTAGTCAAGCTGTGGCTTCCCACATACCTTCAGGATGAAACTGCTCTCTTGCTGCTGAAGAACTCCAGGGAACAGGTTCTTCCCAGAATAGATCCAGACCTCAGTTCAGATCTGCCCACATCCTTGCAAGCTCTTCAGTAGATAGGTGGACATCTTGCTGAAGCAGGCAGTTCTCATTAGCTTACAAGTACCATCCATTCAAGATAGGCATGGAGTGGGTCAAGGCTCAGAGGGTCAGTACCGGGCAGTATTCAGTTGCGGGTGATTCAGAGGGAGACAAGTTCATGGTCGTGTAGCTGATAGTGTGAAAATACAGCTGGGGCAAAGAAATCAGGAGTTTCTGGGTGGTCAGTTCACACAGAGCATACCTCCCAAGATTTCCTTATTGTTAGTCATCTTGTATGCTTACAAGGGAAAGTACTAAAATTGGAAAATCTATTCTGTACTCATAAGTGTGATCACCTGGCTGATGGACCATGTTATTGCAGGTAGTAATAGCTGCCTCAAAGCCAGCAGGTGAATTGCAGCCATTGAGTTCAATACAGTTTCCACAGTTTGTGTTAATTAGAAAGCCAGGCTATTGAGTACAAAGCTCTTGGATATCTAAGGCATTATGAAAACCTAGCAATAGTATTTATTTCAGCCTCTCATGGAGAATATAAAGATGTATTTCCTTTTGTTGGCTTGCCATGTCTTGTCTTGTGATCCTGCTTAGTATTCTCTGCCTGTTGGCTTCAGAAATTGTTTTCTTTCCTTTAAATTCTATCGTTTCTACCCTCTGTAATGCTAAATACCTTAACTGAGACTCTAAATTTGGTTTTTAGCCATGCTGATAACTAATTTCACTGGAACCAGGTGATATATATTGATTCCAGCTGCCCTTTCCATCCCTGTTAACTCATTTTTCTGATGAGGTGCCTGAAAAAAAAGACAGCTCCAGTGATAAGTATGCGGCGTCTGATGTAAAGCTGTGTGTTTATTATTTTCACCTTTATTGGTTGTTCACGTGTATTTTTCCTGTCTCTTGGTTTGTTGCAGATCCTGCAGGCTCTAGGGAAATCGTATCATCCGGGCTGCTTCCGTTGCGTGGTCTGCAATGAGTGTCTGGATGGTGTGCCATTCACTGTAGACTCTGAAAACAAAATCTACTGTGTCAGAGATTACCACAAGTAAGAACAAAATGAACAGCAGAGGTGTTCCAATCAACCAGCCTATAATTTAGCTTCTCAGCTAATTAGGAACTGTGGGTTAGTAAAATAGGGACTAGGGTTAGAAGCTAGAAGTTTGAGGATGGGACCAGACCCTAGAAATTCTCCATGTCTATCCTTTTGCCCTTCTATAGACTCCTGTGTAACTTTGAGGAAGACACTTAATCCCTGGGCTTCAACTGCCACTTATGCAGAGCAGAGATAGTGAGAAATAGCACTCACAAAGCGTTTGGTGATGTAAGAAGTCAGTCCTCTCTACAGTAAGACCATGAGTGCCTGTTGAAATGAATGTGAGTTGCTTTCTGAGTAGTTGCAAGGCTGAGTTTGACTTTTCAAGAATGTCTTTAGAAATTATCACTGAACGCCTAAAGTGAAACTTCTATCCGGCTCTAAATTAAACAACCGATAAATCCACTTTAAAAATCACCTGTCATTTAGACAGTAAAATAAAATAGCTGTGCTCCTAGCTGGTGGTTATGATATTAGAGCTGCATACATTCCTAGTGTCCATCTGGCTTGGTTTGCTCTTTGCTCAGTTTTTTCTGAGCAGGCAGAATATTAAATGTTGCTCAGGCAGCCCCTGGAACTGTTCTGCGTTGCGCCAAGATTAGAGTTCCTCTGTGTGCCACTGTTGTTCTGAAATGATGCATACTTCCTTGCAAATTTGTTTAATTTAAGTGTTTATTTATCGTGTTACGTTGTGTTATAAGGCCTTAAGGAACTGTGCAGTCATGTGGTATTTTCTCTGAGGTTTCCTTTCTCAAGGCTGCCACTTCTTTAGGTGTGTTTTTCTGGGGATGGTCCTGCTCAGTTTCTCCTCATTCTCGCTTCCAAATCTCTCAGTAGCAGCCAAGAATTTTAAAGTGGGTTTTGGATTTTTTTCTGGCACTAAGTGTAAGATGTAAGGTCTCTTTTTGCCTTGTTAAGCAATGTGTATTTCTTACGATCAATGCCAAAATGAATTAATGATCTCGGGTTGCAAAGCTTTCCTGTGAGTAAGTTATTTACAGCTGCACTTTTTCATCTTATCGCCAAGAACACATGGATCTCTCTTTTTATGTTGATCTATAACTTGCCTTCACTTTCTCATTGCTCTTTCAGAGTGTTAGCTCCAAAATGTGCAGCATGTGGACTTCCCATTCTGCCCTCTGAGGTAAGAGCCTTTTATTTCGTGTCCCCTCTGGGGAGGATGCGTCATGTCTCTGGTCTTGCTGACTTTCACACTTGACCCTGTGTCAAGTTGGATGTCCTTGAGGATGGGGAGAGATGATCACCTCCTTCTGGGTGCAGCCTTTTTACCTAAGCTCTTATGCTGCCCTTGAGATGTGACCCTTCTTTTGCTCAATAATGAAGCTTATTTCTGCTGAGCCAGGCTGCTTTTTTTTTCACCTCTTGCAAGATTATCATAGAATCATAGAATCATTCAGGTTGGAAAAGACCCTTGGGATCATTGAATCCAACCATCAACCCCACTCTACAAAGTTCTCCCCTACACCATATCCACCAACACCACATCTAAACCACTCTTTAGATATTGGACTGCTGTTAGCTTTATGTTCAGGATACCTTTCCTTCATGGCAATAAATGCTAGTGGTGCTCATGAATGATCTCTGAGTGACCCCTTTGTGATTAACTCATTGTAATACTTGGAGAAGATGCATCTTGGGCAAAAACGATTTAAGATACTAAGAAATGTGATATATTGAATTATCAAAATCATTAAGGCATGATTTGGGAGAGATGCGACTGTTAAACAGGGAGAATTTAACATTCTTGATTACATTTTAGAGGATACCTGCAGTCAGCGATGAAGCTTTACTGTGCAAATAGCTGCAGGTGGCAGGATTTATTTGTGGTGTCCAGCCAGCAGCTCAAATGCATTTCCTCAGTATTCACATTGTTGCAGGAAGCAATCTACAGAGTGCATGTGTCTGATCCTGCTGTAATCCTTTGTAATTTCTCTTTGGCTTGAATGCTTACAGGGGTCTGATGAGACTATTCGGGTCGTGTCCATGGACAAGGATTACCACGTGGAATGTTACCACTGCGAGGTAGGTCAGCAGTTTTCTCAGGGAGTGGGCACTTAATAATGATAACTAATACTATTTTTAAGGTGGAAATAAATCTCCTTCCTTTCAGTGGCTGTAGATTAGCAATTCAAACCTTGCATTCTGCGACCCTTTCTGTCAGTGGCTGAGAAGTTTCCAGTTGGAGGAAGTTTTTGCAGCAGGCTGTCTTCAGCTGTGATTTCATTTACTTCTGTAAAGTTATGGGCAAAGAGTTAATTATCACTTTTAAATTTGGCAGTTTATTTGTTAATGAAGGAACTGTGGTGACGCACTAAGATTCCATTGCTGCCTTTCAGAGCCTTGATTTCCAGATCACATTAGTGTATCTGATTTCCAAGTCAGATTGTTCAAAAATGCTAAGTTGATGACTGATCCTGTCCAGTGTTAAGTTACCTTCACTCTCCTGGGAAATAAATGTGTGGTCAGGCCTGAGGAGAGGATATGGCTGCATAAAAAATCCCAAGAGATATCAGCTCTTAAATACCATTTGCTCTCTGTGCAGGGCTTCCTAGAGAGCCTTCATACTTCTGCTCTGTGAATTAAAATACATAGATGTCTTCTCTTACTGTGGTGAAAAGAGGCCTTGACTCAGCAGGTTGGTTTCACAAAGTACAACTGTAATTAATTAATCATGAAGAGATGAATCCTACCTGTGAGTGTAAGGAAATACAGGCATGTTTAAAATACATAGGGTTACACCTCGCAGCAAGATAAAGCTTTTCAATAAAACTGCTTAAGACAAACTTACGCAAGACTGACCCTCAGAATGCCTGCATTAGAAGCTTTCTTTCTCATGGTAAATGTTGGACTTACTAAGAAAGAGTTGTTGGCTGGTTGTCTTCTGCCCTTGTCACAAAGTCACCCTCCTGGAAGCCAGATGGCAGTTGGCACTGGAAGATGAACCTGTTAGTAAATTGCATGGCCTGTCTTTGCAGGACTGTGGGATGGAACTGAACGATGAAGACGGGCATCGCTGTTACCCGCTAGATGAACATTTGCTTTGTCACTCCTGTCACCTGAAACACATAGAGAATGGCACAAGCCCAGCAGCTGTGTACCAGCACCACTACTAGGCAGCGTGGCTGACGTGAGAAACCCAGGACAGAAGACTTGTTATGTGATCTCCCTCTCCTCCCCACCCTCAGTTGATTTCCTGTGCATGTTTTTCAGCGGTCAGCAATGTTCCTGTGAAAGGATATGAGAGCTTTGCGCTGGATTCCCAGAGTTTGTATGTTTGTGAGTTCCAGATGTATCAAAGCAATTCTACTTGACCAAGAACGTGGTGTGTTATCTGAAGTGATCGGTTTATTTTTACGTGCCTTTTTCTGCTATCTGGAGATTCCTCTTGGGTCATTTTGGAAGATTCTTCAGTGAAAGCACAATTTGCTGTCATGCCTATGAACTCGGATCATGAACAATTAAAAAGCCAGAGGCTGGCTTGCCTGCCTGCTGGGGACATCCCATCAGCCTACGAATTGTTTCCTGACAAGCACATTTCATCAGATTCCCTGAAGGACATCGACCTATTGATGCAAGTTTTTAGACATTCTCCTCTTATTAATTTTTTAGGAAAAGGAAACAAAGAGGTGTATGCAAAATGGCACGCTCAGACCTTCCAGTTAATTCTCCAAACTCTAGTGTCAAGTCTGGCAGTAAATGCACCAACTCTCCAAGCACAAACTGAGCGTGCTGGTTGGCAGCTGGAGGCTGACATACCATTTCAAACAGAACAAAAAAACTGGAACTAGGCTAAAATACTGTGTAGACTTGGGGCCTGGGCTTGTGTATCAGCTTGATAACACTGAGGCCAGTCTGCTGTGACATAGTCTGGATAGTGGATTGTATTTGGAAAGGAGAGGTCAGGATGCTGGAAGTCTGGGCACGGGGAAGTCAGTGTCGTTCTTGCTTGCAGAGCTTGCTTTGGAAAAAAAGCTCTCCATACAGACACTTGCCGGAGTTTTCCAGCTTGTCCCCACAGCTCAGCCCCCAGCCTGGCCACTCCTTTCCATGGTGTTTACCCAGCACAAAGCCATTTCATAATGGTGCTTATTTAGAGCTCTGGGAACAAACTTGTTATCGTTAACAGGGATTTAGAGCTCGGCTCTATAACCAGTCCTCAAATGAGTATGTTGGTATAAACAGATTTGCTCCCATGGATAATAGCAGCTTATCTGAGAATGGAGTTACTGAGTTTGGCCCTTGCTTTGTATTCTGCTGAGACAGCAGAAAGGCAGACTGTTTCTCTTTTTGAAGCCCCCTGCTTTATAGTCAAAGAAATCTGCTCCCCCAGTACGTTACATAGAAGACAGATGTGCCTGCAGTGCGTGTTCTGTAGGTACCAAAGCTGTGCAACCCCTGTACACAGTACAGGTACAATTTTTTGTGTCTAGAAAAACATTTTACTTTAAAGTCTCAGATGGAATCAGGGATCTTAGCTACCCTTTTTTACATATATGTGGAAAACAAGTCCTAATGTATCCATGCTAAGGATGTAAATTAATTTCTGATTGATGGAGGACAGGATGACATTCTTGAGGGTCTTTGTGGTGAGGAAGCTACAATAAATTAGCCCAGCAGTGACACTGGGACTCCTGATATGAGTCTGGGCCGAGGACCCACTGTGGTTCAACCAAACCTCTTTTTCCCATACTGTGGATGTAGTTGGAGAAGTGCTTGAACTTCGCACCATGTCGCCAGACTAGCTCGTGTACCTGGCTGGAGCAATACAGGTGCGAGGTGCAGCGAGCTGCCTGTCTCTGCCTGTGCTGATAGATACCACGGGCCTCCGGTCTGAGTGGTGCAGGTTTCTGTGCTAAGTATTAAACAGAGGCACAAGCATCTGCTCTAACACAGATGGAGACCGGTTGCCCTGTTAGCACCCTCTTACACACCTCTATCAGCTTGCCTTGTCTGAAATGTGAATGTCTGAAACCGCTTGGTGAGCTTGGTGGTTTTGGCATGGAGTTTCATCGGTCCAGCAGACCATCCAGCCTTCTGCCCCATCCAGCCATAAGTGCATCTGCCTGTTGCTGCTGCTCTTTGGGATGAGGATGGTGGCACATGGCTGGAGGTCAGTCCCACGCTGGAAACCATCCAGAGCCCCTGTCTGAGTGTAATTTGGCTCTGTGACACCAAAGCTCAAGATGGGGCACTTTCCCAGTGGAGTGTACGTGGCTCTGAGGCACATGTACCTTCAGAGAGTTTTACCTGTGATTTTAGAGGAGATAAAATTGGCCCCAGATATGTGAGCTCCATGGAGCCTTCAATTTGGCCTCCAAATGCTGGATAGCAAAAGGATGGGAACCAACACAGAATTAATAACTGATGCTGTAGCCAGGCATTATGGCCTGGGGGCAGCAGAACACCCAGGACAGATCATGCAGGGCCATGTCAGCTGGGCATAGGGCAGAGTGGTGTCTCAAGATGCACCTGTGATCTTAAGAGTGTCTAAAGGGACTTGAGGTGGGAAATAATGCCAGCTGAGTGTCCCTGGTGAATAATTCGGATAGTTGTGGGCAGGCGGTTCCCCTCCCTGAGTTTTCTTTTGCAGGGAAGACAGTGAGATACCAAAGTGGATTCTGGAAATGAGCTGGAAATACTAGCCCTGGTCTGTTGTTCTGTCTCTGAGAGACTGGCTACCATGTGGCTCATGCTTTTGCTGGCTCTTGATTTTAGAGCAGCCCCTCACACACGTTTTCTGGCCTTTGTTTCAGGAAACTGAGCTGAAAACCCTAGCAGCGCTGATATTTTCCTTTTAAGATAGGGTGTTAGCTATAGTCTCACTCTTACAGCCTTCCCCACAACCCCAAGATAATCAGACAAGAAGGGGAGAGGGAGAAGGACAGTTTTCCTTTGTGGAAAGCCCGGAGCAGCCCGTTTGCAGCAAGCTGTCTTGCAACAGCCTCCTTTGCATCAATGGAAAGTTTGCTCTCTGCTCCCACATGGTGTCTTGTTACTGGTGTCATCCATCCCGTATCCCTCAGCGCTGGGGAAATGAAGGCTGCCCTACTTTCAGTTTTGAGGTCCTGTATGAATTATTAAGTGTCCGTGTTCTCCTTTCCTGTATTCTTGACAAGCTAGAAATGGCAATGTGAAGCTATCGGAAATGAAACGTGTGAGTTTGTGGTTTTGAAGCTAAAGCATCTGCTGCATTGCCCTGCTCCACTGTGTGTCCTAACTTGCCACTGCTTTTATCTTTGGGAGTTTGAATTCATTTAAGCTCATTATTACTTCTCGTAGGTTGTGGGTCTCTTGAGTCCCGGTTGGTTGTCCCCAGCCCTATGGCTGCCTGATGGTGGGTGCAGGATGGGGGAGGCGGAGGCATCCTGCACACAAGAGGCTTCTTCTCCTCTTGCAGCTCCTGTGGAGCTGCAAACCCTCACTGCCTGCCTTCAGTGAGGGGTTCCCCCCACCCCCCAAAAGAGGGTAAAAAGGCCAGCTGGTAGCTCTGGGGCTGGAGGTGCGAGGCTTTGCACACCCTGTAAAAGAATTACAGAAAACTTGTTAAATTCTGCCTGTCACCTGGCTGAAAGGCGCTAGGTTTTGCTCTTCATGTGAACCTTGTGGTCTTTTTATTTACTAAGATTCTGAGGCATGCTATGAAGAATTAGCCTTAATTCCTCCCCAGTGTGCTCTTCTGACTGGTTTTAGGGTAAGGGGCCCTTGGAAGTGCCATTGTGCTGGTAACAAGTAACTCAAATGCAAATAGTTACTCAAGTGAATTCCCTGAAACTTGCTTTCAGGATCAGAGCTTAAGTGATATTTTCATTCAGATCATGCTGTTAAATTTCTATGGTTTAAAATTACGGAAGTTCATTTAAATAGGGATTTTTGCTTAAAAGCAGGAGTAAAGCCCCAGCTATAGAAGCAGCTATTTTTGTGAAACTTAAAGTGTAAGAAACACCTGTGACAAAAGTGATGTAGGAAACTGCCCTGATGTTAAACACAGGGTATAGTATTTTCAGACAACTTGGTGAGGAGCATTTGATGAGGTCTGTGGCTCTTCTGTTTCTTAGTTTCATCTGGGGGGGGCTTTTAAATGGTTTCCCAGTTTTTCAGGGTTTAAATGACTCTTTTGTAGATCTTTTTACTATGAAGTGAATAGCTCCTTGGTCTCAAAATGGTCTCATCAGGATCAGGTGTGCTACAGCAGATGTGAAAGGGCTCATAAGAGCTGTTACAGGTCTGGCTGGTGTTCAAAAGCAAAGGGTATCTTTGTCTGCCACGAGAAGAAAGTAAATATCTTCCTGTGCTGGCACCTCATCTGATTTTTAGCACTGGGCTAATATTTGGCATCCCTGAATTTCAGTTTTTGGGTCTGTTTGTAAGCACTGCTGTGACCTCCTCCTCTCCCTCACGTGAGTTCACAGCTGTGGGGAGAATCCTGGGTGCACGCTTGCTAATGAATTTAGTCCTTATTTTGCACTTCCCTGGAAATTTTACCACTTCATTATTTCAGCAACAGCAAAACAGGGTCCTCGTTTGAAGGAAAATGGCCACACACTTTCCATCCTTGCTTGGCTTTAACCTGATCCTCCAAATTACCTGAATATCAGCCTAGTGCTGGTCGATGCAGCGGCAGCTTTGTGCTGAATTCATTGCTAAGAAAATGGCATGAAGGACTCTGACTGCATTAAACTTTGAAGTGCACAGGCAGGAAGCCCCACTGAAGCCAACCAGGCTGTGCACATACACGAAAATCAATGCATGTGCGTAGGTCAGTGTTGGATCAAGGGCAGAGTGATTTTATTACAGATGAGACATACCTGAGGATGAGTCTGCGGCAGTGTAAAAAGTTGCCTTGAAACGATGGCTGGAATGGGCTGTCAACCTTTTCACTCAAGAAGCAAAATTGCGTACTGAAGCAGTGGCGGAGCATGGAGAAAGAAGGGGTGACTTAAAAAATACAGTAGCTGTAGGGAAAACAAGGCAGGTGATTACAGAGAGCAGGGGAGAAGGGGAGGGGATTCACTTTTCTTTGTTGTGTTAAGCAATCTTCTGTGTGTGAATGTAAGGACAAGTTGACCCAAGGCTTATTGCTGGAGAAACACCTCTGGAGTTAGTACCTATGGGCAGGGAAGGACTATGGCCAGATACACATCCTTTTCCCCCCATCCTCTGGGGCCGAGCACTGCATTGCTGGGAGAGGGTTTGACTCTCTCATCACATGGCATTTGTGCATTCATTTTTCTTTTCTGTGTCCTGCCTCTCACAGCCTGCAGTGGCACTAGGTGTACTTACCGGAGTTGATGAGGCAGTCGTCTTCTTGCTGTGAACCCAGAGCTACTCCCCCCTCCTAAGGAGAAGCAAAATAAGGCTTTTCTGAGCAATAAGAATCCCCACTCTGCTTTCTCCCAGGGCAGTGAAAAGCTTGCATGGCAATATGCATCAGTAGCTTGCTGAAACAAGAAGAAAGCGGGAAGAAACTGTCCCCAACGTGAAAATACATGGTGTAGAGCACCTGAAGGCGGACAGCCGGGATGCCCTGCGGCCCCACTGCAGGGATGGCTGGGCTGCAGTTCCCAGCCCTGCCAGCACCCACCCTGGTCCCCCTGCAGCAGGTCTGTGGGGTGCGGCCAGGTGGGGACCTGGGCACATACACACGTAGGCTGTGGATTTTTGTATACAAACAGTAAATCCAGAGCCTGGCTAACAATACTGAACGGTACTAATTTTTCTTTTTTTTTAATGTTTCCTTCAAAGCTCAACTCCAGGAGAGAGAATTTTAGTTTGTGCTGGTGTAACTAACCATAGCCACCTGTGAATACAGCCCTCTTTTCTTCTGTGAACACAGCCCTCTTTTCTTCTGTGCTGTTAAATATTTATGAAGAATGAAGGCTGGCAGAGGAGGTGAAGCCGCTGGCCTGTTGTGATTTCAGTGATTAAAAACAATACCATAAAGCAGTGCTCAGTGTCAAATCTTTCCTAAAATTACAATGGCTGTCGTCATGAAGAGTCCACGGAGTGGGACTTATGGTGTGAAATGATGATTTCCCAGCATCTGCCTTCCTCCTCTCCCCCCTGCCTCGGTAGCTGAAGCAGGGGCTAGCGGAGGGAAAACGTCTTTGTAGGGTTCACTGGGGATTTCCAGTCCTTTATGATCAGCTGGGATTTGCTGTGGCCTCACTTGAGGCCCTCCTGCTCCAGTGTCCTTCCAGGGAGACCCTGGTCCCAGGGTAAGGAGCTGGAGAGGCAAAGTGATACAGGTGGGAGCAGGCACTGGTCCCAGCACAGAGGGTCTCCTTTGCAGCATCGATGAGTGTTATGGTTTGAAGAACCTACAACAACTTATTGTCATATAAATAATCATTCTATCATAGAATGGTTAGAGTTGGAAGGGATCATCAAGTCCCAACCCCCCTGCCATGGGCAGGGACACCTCCCACTAGACCAGGTTGCTCAAAGCCCCATCCAACTTGGCCTTGCACAGTTCCAGGAAAGGGGCATCCACAACTTCCCTGGGAAACCTGTTCCAGTGTCTCACCACCCTCACAGGAAAGAATTTCTTCCTCAACTCTAATGTAAATTTCCCCCTTCCAATTTAGAACTGTTACTACTTGTCCTGTCACTACACTTCCNTTTCTGGGCTGCCAGTGCACACTGCCGGCTCCTGTTGAGCTTATCCATGAGCACTCCCAAATCTTTCTCCTCAGGGCTGCTCTCCAGCCATTCTCTGCCCTGATGAGACCTCCTCATCCAGGAAGGCATATCTGGAAAAACAAGGAAACCTGAGGACTGAAATACAAACAGATTTAATAGAATAAGACTAAATAATTAACATGGAGTAATTGGAAAGGTCTGGTGAAAGTTAGGAAGAAACCCAATGTACTTATAAGAGCGCTGAAAGTACCTCCCAACTCCAGCAGCACCACGCTGGCAGTGCCAGGGCAGTTAACAATTTCTTCCTGCAGTCGATGGCCACGGCCAGTTTTACACAAGACAAGGATAAAAAGGCTCCGGAGCCCTTTGCAATAGCCCCCACACAGCTGCTGAAAAGCAGCTACCTCCTTTTCTCATGTTTTTCTGGGTCTCTGCACCACAGCTGCCTGCATGCATTCAACCAGCCGGCCAAAAGCCATCCCAGTGCTGCTCCAAGCCCCACTGTGCTCAGAGTCAAACTGACACAAACCTGTTGGCCAGCCTGGGTTGAGTGCCCGGGTCTCACTCCTCCTCATCTCCACACCTGGGTAACTTGAAAACACTCAGACCTTGAAATCCACACACCATGGCTGCTATGAGATGAATATTTGCACAAAATCAGACACACCAGAGTCTTCTAAAAGTGCAGTTTTTCCTCGCATTAGAAGAGACCTTTCTGAAAAGTAAAACTACTGAAAGATACATGAATCCTGTGTCGCTCAAGCCAGGGTTTTGGGGGAATTCCCTTGGTTCTGGTGGCAGCTGGCCATGGAGACCCGCCATGGGCTTCACCGCAGTGGGTGCCCCTGACTCCGCCGCGCTGAGGATGGGACTGAGGCACTTGCTGGCCGAGCAGCACCACAGCAGCACGGGGCTGGCAGCTAAAATGACGTGAATAAATACATTTACTTGGAATTACACTTTGGGGTTCCCCCTTCTTGAGGCCAGGAGCTGCCCAACTCTGAGGGGCGACGGCCAGAGGGTGGATCCGGCGGGTCACTGGCCATGATGGTGGGTGGCCGGAGGGTCTGTGCAGGAACCAGAGGGGCTGCCCAGCGGCGGAGGGTCGGAGAATAACAGAGGATAAACATCAAAGAGGAGGCAAAAAAGGTAAAGAAAAAGGAGCGGCCGAGCCAGCCAGGAGTCGAACCTAGAATCTTCTGATCCGTAGTCAGACGCGTTATCCATTGCGCCACTGGCCCTGCTCGACAGCAAAGCTCTGCCCACCCGCACTTCACCACAGGCGCGGCGCGAGGGCAGGGCCGCCGCGCACAGCACAGCCAATCCGGAGCCACCCGCACGCACGCATCTCGACC
>VZRU01006765.1:78670-89511 GCA_013398155.1 Pedionomus torquatus | reverse complement strand
CCAGGCTGGATGGGGCTTTGAGCAACCTGGTCTAGTGGGAGGTGTCCCTGCCCATGGCAGGGAGGTTAGAACTCAATGATTTTTAAGGTCCCTTTCAACCCTAATGATTCTATGTTTCTATTGATTTCAACTAACATAGTACTAAAAATGTTGACTCCGCTCCCTATTGCCTGACTGACCTAATTTCTTTGGGCATCAGCTTTTTAGTACTGAAAATAAGTGAAGTATTTAGCTCAAATAGGTGCATTTTGCCTTTGTTTCCCTAGGTGATAAGACATGTAATAGAACAGTTTACACAAATTTTCTCTTTCTTCTTAGGTTGTTGGACTCAAAGTAGAAGACAAGTAGAAGAGAAGAAAACTGTGTTTAGGATAGATATAGTATCTAGCACTAGGAAAAGATTACAAAAGGGTAGTGTAAGTCTAGAGTAATTAATTCCAATTAAGGATGACCAGGATTTTTTTCTGGGAAATGGGTATCATCATTGGGTGTATGAACTGAGGCACGTATCTGCAGGAAAGCTTGATCAGTCTTTCATAGCAGGATCCAGTTCAGCAAACTGTGTACATTATTTCAACTGCTATGGACAATACAGTTAAAAACAATGAATAAGCTTTGAGTCCCTACTATAAACAAAGCCTGTAGGGTAGGCAATAACTCAAAGAAAATGTTACTCTTGAGTTCTGGTCCTGGCTGTTCAGTGTTAGGAGGAAACAATACTGGGATGAGATCTCTTGCTGAAACCTAAAATAAACATTGTGCTCCAGTAATGATGGAAAAATATGTGGCACAAACTCTGTGCACAGCATTACATGTATGCATGCATGCAGTAGCTGACAGATATATAAACATGAACAATGAACAGCATGCACTACTTTTTTTTTTCTGGAGAACTGGTACAGGGGAATTAAAATAGGAAATTGTGGCTCATGATAATATTATAAAAAAACTGAAGTAAAAGACAATGCAAACTTTTACATACTACCAGATTAAAAAATGTCTCTATAACATTTTAAGTAAATAATGCAACTACTCACTGAAAAAAAGAGAAAATAAAATCAAGTGTTGTTTTATGGAAGTAACAACCTTACAATGGGCCCACAAGTAAGTTTGCTTTACAATTGTTGGTCTTTTTTGTACTTGAAGGAGGTTAGGCACTAAACAATTTTTAGTTTTAATTGAGACTTTCAATTTGCACAGCTTGGCACCAGCTTTTTTTATATGATGTGGACTTTTGTATGAAATATATCACACAGAAACTAGCCTTACTGATGTACCTATGTGCACATTCAGTCCCACCATGAGAAACACAGAAAATAAGAAATTGTTTCTTCAAAGCCCAACTGGCAAAAGTTACTCAAAGAATTTCACCCCACAGGAAGGGTAAAGCTAGTCCATAATGAATGGCAGCTCTGCTGAAAACAGCAGCCTGCTCACATTGCCTGGGGCAACACACAGATGATGGATAGTGTGGCAGATGAATCTTCTCCTCATCTCCATTCTAATCTCACTCTACTAATTGTCATCAATATCATCAGTGTCAGTAGTCTAAGCTACTGCTCTGAGCCTGTGAGCTCCCCAGAAGCTCTCACCCTGCTGCCCCTCCTGGGGTTTGCCCCTTTGCCTCCGCAGTCAGTGGCAGTACTTATCACTGGGGCCCTGCTGCCAGTGCCCAGGGAGCAGGGGATGGAGATGGAGCATGGGTCTGGGGCCAGGGCTCTGGAGGGCAGCTGGTGTCTTGCTGATGCACAAACTGCAGCATGGTAAGAAGGATGTTGCAGCTGATGTAGCGTGAAATAAATGCTGTAAATAAGTGATGAACAAGATGCCAATATTGCTTTATGTTTGTAATTTTGTATGTACACTAAAAGATCACCATGACTGTAGAAGTCAGGCATTCAAAACTTTGGAAATGCAAAAACCAAGGCAGTTCTGCAATTTGAACACAAGGCCTAGTATGATACCACTGTTCTGTTGCAGAAACACATTGTTTTCACAAAACAGGTACTTAGCAAAGCTCCAAGGCAGGAGGTGCTGTCTGTAGCATCCGAACTATCCTCACCATTTAGCACCTTGTTTTATGTACAATTTACTGTTCACTGTGCAACTGGTTCAGAACACAGGATTGTTAATTCCCTCTTAGATTTCACTTCTGTGATCAGACTTTATCAGAAAGTGTCCACAGTCATTAGTAATTGCTTTATATCACTTTACAGTGAAATGATGACATATCTTTTCTCAAAGAGTAGGGAATCTTAGAGACAAAAATAGTAGCGTTATATCAAATATCTTTGCAATATCTAGTTTGAAAAATTAGGGTCTGTGTTTTCAGAATATTTCACATTTTTTGTCACATAGGTGTTTCCATCTGGACAGCCACTGAGTTAGTACAATATATATTTAATATGGTTCATCATCACATCAGAAGTTGGTGGCAGGGTAGCTGCATGCATATAAAAACCCTTCAATATTATTGTTAGTGCAAGTGTTTTCAAAGCGAATACTCTTTTGCATTACGCAAAAAGTTAAAGATTCAGGCTGGTATGAACAAATGAAGTTCCCTCTGAAGTCCACAAGAATTGTCTCCTTACACCAGGGTTAAATTAACCAAGACACTGTCTATGTTCCAAGCAGAGGTAAACTCACAGACCTGCTTGTGATGGTTAAGTGCATATTTAGATGATGTTGGAGGTACTGATACAAGTTAGTGCTTTCCCTACTACCTCTCTTTATGCCTTAGTCTATAGTTTATGCTTGAGGACCATATTCTCAGTTTCCTCATTACTACAGACTAATTGTTTTCCTTCTGCGAGGCTGCCTTACACTCTCTCCTGCCCTTGTACTATCCATGCTGTGGGTTGAATGTCAGTGGAAAGCAGAAAGCACATGGACAGGAATTTACCATAATCTCAGCAACATATCACTGCTAGTGTTTGTGTTGGGCAGGCTGAACTGGCATCTCTAAAGACTGTTTTGCCAGTTTGGATATTTAGGCAGGTCTTAAAATCGAGACCTTAAAATAATCGAGGTCTTAAAATAATGTAAAACTGCTCAGTGCAAATTCATTTAATTCGGATCCAAAGCAGTGGTCTAGATCAAAATATTCACAAGGAAAGGAGTCATAACAGAATAATTGTTTTCATGAGTAATTGTTTTAAGCCAGGAAAGGTGTGTTTAGCTTCCAGGCATATCTGTGGAATCAAGAAGCTAAGGAGGAGAGGAAGAGACTGGCAGCTACTGATGCAATACGCCCTGTGTAAGTAAGGGCTGGAGAGTCTAGTCAGAGAGCAGAGGGGCTAGAAGTCCTCCTCTGGGGAACAATGGCCTGAGAATGAGGGATGGTCTGAATGATGGGAGAGGGGAAGGATGGGGAAGTGGAATGGGGAAAACTAACAGGTACAACTGGGGACTGTGATGAACTCTAATGATGCATTTAGCTTCAGAAATTTGGAGTCCGAGGAAATAAAATGCTGCAGGATGTTAATGGCCCCTGGAAGGGGGCAGAACAAATGGCCTGTGGATCAACTTATTGGTAAGAAACATTTAATCTGCTGCATATAGAAACATGGGATGGCTTCTTCCATAAAAGGGTTAAAAGTTACATCACTACTGGAGATCTGTTTAAGAGTGTGTGCGGGTTAAATACACTGAATCCTCATCCCATACACAGTAAGGCAGCTACAAGTCAAACATAATGACAGTGCTGATTAATTAGGTACTCCTACCCCCAGCACTTGAGAGTGATTTATTGAGACACATCTCTAACCTGATCCATTGTGCTGACTGGATTAATGGAGTGAGCTAGAGAAATTCACTGGCAATGGTAGATACAGAGCAGGAAAGCATTAACCCTTGGAGCTTTCTTATCTAGCCTATTGACAGAATATTAATTATGACAAAACATACATGTCTCACCTAATTATCTTCTGATAGCTAAGCATATATTTTTATTCATGCATGATGAAGATACTGGAGTGAAAATCATTTACACATAAACATTTTAGAAAAATATGGAGATAACACTGAATTTACAGGGCTCACTGTAAACAGGAGACTATAAATGTCTTCCTTTAATTTTTGACCATTTACTTTAGATTATTAGAACAATTGATGGAACAAGGAAAAGAAGTTATTTTGGAATATAAATTGGGGCATCATTAGATTGCATATATACAAACACTCATGATGCATTATAAATGCTGTGTTTTTCCTGGACCTGTCTCTAGCAGGCTTATCTTCTCAAACTTGGGCCCGTTTCTGTAATCATGCTGTTAAATGGCATTCCTCAAACTACACTTACACTCCAGGTTATAGGCTAATGCAGCTTCAGAAATCAACCCTGTGTGATTGCAAGTTGCAACAGCATAAGCTATTTTTCTTACCTAACTTCCTCAGGTACCTGAGACAAAACAGGTGCATCCCACAAACAGAAAAACATGAGCACAGTCTCCAGACAGCTTTCAGGGGCTTCAAAGACTTCAGTTGCTTCTTCCTGGGGGAGCAGGAACACCATATCTCACAGTGTCTGCTTCCAGCAGTGATCAGGTCTGTGACTGTAGTTTATTTGTCTAATGATGCATGTGCTACTTCATATGTTACATTTTGAGGATGATATTCTCCAGTCATCACAAGTAAATGTGAATGACTGCTTATGCAGTAGACTTTTCACAAATTTGAAGTATTGTTCTGCTCGAAAAAACAGATGGGGAAGAACAAGGAACAGAGAAATCCCTTAAATATTGAAAGCATTTTGTTTCAAGATTTTAAAAAATAAATTAGAAAAAAAAATTGCTTGTTTAGATTTTGATTTGACAAACAGAAGGAGGGAAAATAAAGTAAATAAAACTTTTAATTTTGTGCCAAATAAATGTTAAAAATAGACTTATTTTAAAGCTTCAGATTTAGAGATGTAATTAATTGGAAAAAAAAGAAATACATTCTATTTAGTACTACCTGGACAGAAATGACATTCACTTAATGCAGAAAGCCACTACTGCATAGCTCTAATAACTCTATGAATTTTGACTGAGCTATGGCTAAACTTTGAGTCAGTTATGCTCTAATGTTGCAGCTTCCATCCCTGGTTCCCTGTCTGTTTTGTCCTGATGGGGATCCTGGCTAGGTTGCAGCACTGGTACTTTCTGGCTTGCACGCAGTAGCTCGCATCACTAAGGGAAAGGAATAGGATGTGCCAGGTACTGTCTCTGTAAAGAATGGTAACTTGACAAAAGCCCAGACCTGAGAGCTGGGAGGTGTTCTCACTTCCTGCTGTTCCCACACAGGTAGGACTGATGGTCTATGGATTGTTACTAGCCATTTCATTCATGGACAAATGCACAGAAAAAGCAAGTATATAGATACATCTTACTCTGCATTGTGTGCTCTCATTGAACTTGAGCTTCTAAGACCCATTAGAAACAGTCAGTTTGCAGCCCTGCTTGCAAATTAGCAGGCGCAATTGGAAAGCACAATCTCTCCTCGATGTTTTCTCCACACAGGCTCTGAGTTGCACAAAATTGTTGCTAAGATTATGCAAGGTACATTCTCAGATTCCTCCTGAAACATTAACACCAACAGGAAGCTGGGTTGGATCTATAGAGGGGAGCTCATCTCTCTTTCCAGAAACATTTTGTAGACCCATTCTTAGCATCCCAATGGAATTAACAGAGACAGTTCCAGTTATATCTGTTCCCGTTATGCCATAAAAACCACAGATCAGCACCACAAGGATAGTAATTTCTGTTTGTAACTGAACTGCTGCTGTAGAAGGATATAAGGAGGGTGCCTATAAAACACAGAATTGCAGGGTAGAATCATAGAATGGTTTGAATTGGAAGGGATCTTTAAAGGTCATCTGGTCCACCCATCTGCAATGAGCAGGGACATCTTCAACTAGATCAGGTTTCTCAGAGCCCTATCCAATCTGACTTTGAATGTTTCCAAGGATCTACCACCTCTATGGGCAATCTGTTCCAGTGCTTCACCACCCTCAGCTTAAAAAAAATTTCTCCCTTATATCTAGTCTGAATCTACCCTCTTTTAATTTAAAAACATTACCACTTGTCTTATTGCAACAGGCCTAGATAAAAAGTTTGACCTCATCTTATGAGACCCACTTAACTACTGAAAGGCCACAACAAGGTATCCCTGCAGCCTTCTTTCTCAGAGATGAAGAACCCCAACTCTCTCTGCCTGTTCTAAGAGAGGTGTTCTGTTCCTCTGATCATTTTGTGTCCTCGTCTGGATCCACTCCAACAGGATTGCTTTTCAACAATATCTTTCCTTCTATTCTTTTGTTAAAAGAACATAGGCTCATTCCAGATAATCATCCCAGATGATCTAGTTCTGTACAACAATGTGTGATATTTGACCACAGACCTTTTTCTGTATAGCTTGAGGTTTGCCTTCCCAGAAATCTGCTGCTATTAGCACAGTCATGAAGAAGAGAATTCCACCCAGAACATTCAGATTATTCCCCTCCACACTGAGCTGAGGGAAAATGAATCCATTCTTCCTATTGTTTGTTCTATATAAATATTTCACATAAGGACAGGGCTACAGTGTCTTAGTTAATAATTCTGTATTTTTATACTTTGTAAACTGGTCTTTTCATAAGCTCTTTCTAGGCCAAGGACAACCAATCATCAGAATTTTAGATTTAAATTAACTCTTAGAAATTCAGAACCTTTCTAAGAGGGATAAAGTTCAGATAAAGTGGCAAGAGCCTCACCACTGTTTTAGCCTTTTACCCTCAGGAAACAGAACTGGATGGAGAAAAAGTTTTCCAGACTGGGAAATCAGTCTTGATTCCTGTACCATCCTGTGCCATACCATCTGCCAGGCAGAGGAAAAGGACTGTAAGTGAAAAGAGCAATAGCTGCAGAAGTGGCCTTGTGCTGGCTTCTGGCAGTGAAGCCTGGATTTCTCTTGCTGCAAAACTTTTAAAACATCTGCCGACTAGGAGTGAAGCACGAGATGAATGTACAGTAAAAGTGTTTTATTAGGACACCAAGGTTTAGTAATAAACTGATTTATTTGCTTTTTCATCACTCTCCATGCTCTGGACAGCATGACAATAAGGGATAGTTTGAGGAAGCCAAGCATCAGGGCATTTTTTAATTTAAAATAGTCACTGGGATTTATAATCTAGCTGCCTGAGATGTATCTGCACTGTAAATAATTACATCAGTCTACCTATATGAAACACCTCCAGGAAGAACAGAACATGAGAAAATATACACCAGTATTAGGCAGAGAAGATCCAGGTTAGACATTAGACTACTGGTTACAGGGGAATGACTAATTGACCTCTCAGGGTCTCTATTTTTTTGTTGTTGTTGTTGATTCTGTGAATATTGCTTATACCTGCTTGTTTGTTTTTGTTGGGGTTTTTGGTGTGCAGTGTGGTTTTTTTCCCTCCACAATAATAACTATAGATTCTAAGGGGGGAAAGAGTGAAAGATGAAAATTGCTTGTTTAAATTATTTTCTCTGCTCAAAATCAGCCTTGAATTATTCATAATAGGAATGGGGAAGGAGGAAAAGTAGAAGACTGAAAAAGGGCATGGTTCAAGCTGTGTCATTGTGTGCAACATCCTCTCTAACAATAATGCCAAAGGTAGGAATAATGCTGGTGGGAATGCTACAAGGAGAAGGGTTCCTTGCTGTGTGCCTTATACTCTTTACCTATGCAGCGTTGCGAGTCAGAGTCACTGAAACAGGTCTGTTCTAGGATAGCAATACTTATAGACCATACGGAAAAATAATGTCAGGATATTTATTTATGGTCAAATAAAGTATATGTATATGTATATACATATAAATGTTATCTATATATTGACACAAATATAGTGTAGATATATGATAAAGGATGCATACATTTAAGTAGGTTGTAGAATTTGCATTCTAAATCAGCGCCTTTTAGTTGGTGCTTGAATTGAATTCTCCTTACTCCTGACTAATCAATACCTTGAGAATATTTTTTAGTGGAAAAAATCAGTTTGTGAGACAAAATTGCAGTGTCTATTTCTCCAGATAACAGACCCCTTCCAATTTAGACTCCTCACTACCAGCTTTACCTTTGGATGATCCTGCTTCTACATGTCCTGGGCATATGGCCTAATATATTCTCTAGCCTACACAGGAATGTGAATATAGCAATGTCAAATTTCTTCTTGAAGCTTCACTCATGCATCCTTTTTCCCTGGGGTTGTTACCTTTGAGAGCTGTGGACACTGTTTAATGCACATTTGGACAGCTTGTATTCTCAGGGCCACCTCTACGTTGTTTTTAAAATAGATTCTATTAAGTATATCTCTTTGATCCTTATCTCACAGTTGTGAGATAAGGAGTTGTGAGTTGTGGTTACATTAGCTAGTAACTGGTGTGATTCTTAGCCCAGCCAGAAGTATGTGAGATTGGGATCTTCAGCCTGAGTGAGCTGTGCAGTCACATGTGACGAAGGCTAATTGGTGGCCAGCTGTAAAGGGCAGGGAAGCAGATAGTTAATGAATGGAAGGGATAGAGCACATGCATCCCATATGTGATTGCATTTAGGGTGGGAGTCAGCAGCAGAAGCACAGAAGCTAAGACCCTTTGATTATTTAGGGCATCTGAGATGTACCAATATCTGTGGGATATCTGACAAAGGATGTAAGGGAGGCTACATCCTTATGGAGCATCACCTGGAGAGCAAGAGGTACCTGCTAAGCATTTCAAGTGTGACTAGGAGCTTAGTGACTGAATTGATCCTTTGAGGTCATTTACTGATGCTATATGTATATACATATTCATATATGTATATAATCAGTATGTATATGCACATGTATACATTATGTGTGCGTGCATGCGTATATATACATATAAGCATATGTATAGTTTTATTGCACATTCAATGTTAAGTCAGCTGGAGAATATTTTAAAACAACCCCCAAGTTTTACCTCACATGCTGAGATCTACACGTGAGTAGAGTTTGGGAAAATATTGTGAGATAATGTTGAGGGACTTTGGGGGTTGGGGCAGGACTTCACATTTGTGTAACTGGCAGGGCAGGCTGGCAGATGGGACACCAGCAAAAATAATGTCTTTTGCCCATTTGAACAATTTGTCTCAATGAGATTACAATCATAATGAAGCTGTGAGGCATAACAAGACCTCCTAGCTGCTGCTACTGTACAAATAACAGTCCTTTAGAGAAAAACAGAAGCAAAGATGGACTCGGAGCCAATTTACTACAAAGAGAAGATAATATTTTGTGTCTGACTGAGAAGGTAGAGCATGGGCATAAACCCAAGTGTTTTTAACTTACAGCTT
Organism: Pedionomus torquatus; assembly: GCA_013398155.1. Lineage (NCBI taxonomy): Eukaryota > Metazoa > Chordata > Aves > Charadriiformes > Pedionomidae > Pedionomus > Pedionomus torquatus. The sequence continues at coordinate 80,199 of VZRU01006765.1, read as the reverse complement.
ATAAATTATTTTATGGTAATTATGATAATTGTCTATGTTTGCACATTTTCCCTGTTGAAAAATGCCTGATAGTTGCCGTTTTTCCATGGACTGAAAAACTATTCCTTTGAACTTCTGTTTACTGCAGTAAGTGATGCTACAGAATAATGAAAACTGTGTACATCTTAATATAATTCTAATGGTAAAGGATGGAGGATGTGCAACTGAGACTGCCTGAGACACCTTAACTAATACAAATCTCAATGTGTGGGAGATCAGTGGGATATAAAGTAATTATACTTTGTATGGAAAGAACACGTCCATGGAATGAAAGGCCCGTTTTCTGTGACTGGTCCGGTATTATTCTCTTCTGCAACCAGTGATCTCTCACCATTTTGCTGGTCTCCTGCACTTCTGTCATTTCTATAAAAAATTCCACATAATAATTCTGTTTTATCTCTGAAAAAATATTGTTACATCCCCTTAAAAAAAATTGAGGAACCCAGTAGATTTTTTGAAGCAGTTAATATCATGCTAAGGTTTAAGCATATAATAGAATTTGCCATATTCCTTTTAGAAAAGTGCAAAATTTTCCTGAAGTAAATGGGATTTGAGCACTTACGGTCATTCCTGATTTGGAGTATTTCTGAGATTTATTCAATCAAATGCAAAATCTTTAACCATGCATCTATAAAACATATCTATTTTAAAGCCAAAATGAGCTACTAGAACATATAGTCCAACCTACTCGATAATAAACTCAAGATATGCCGATGTAAGGTAAAACATACTATATAAACTACTGGAATAAAAGAAGTAAAGCACTTAAGCAGCTGAGGTAGCAGGTTCTTATTTTAACATGATACATTAAGGCAATATGATATTGATATAAAATACAAACTATATATGAAGCTCTTACTCAAGTAGCAAGGCATTTTCAAACAGTGGATAGTAATAATCCTGGCTAAATGGAATCTCTTTCCACTTTTTAAACATTAAGAAAGAAAAGAATAGAGAATGAAGTAGCCTAAAAGTCTTTAGTGGAGAGATTTTTCTCCAGATGCCACTGCAACTTGCTTTGGGGATGAAAAAATTCCCAACTGGTGCAGTATTATTTAGTAAGTGCTTCTTTTTTCTTCTGATTCTTCTAGAGACCTCTGTATGCATTGTTATAGGATGAGATCAGCTTCCAGTTGTGCAATTAGGAATGTGAATAACATCTGCCACATTTGGTTTGTTCACTCATCTGAACACCCGAGGGAATGAAATTCATAGAGGATTGCTTTGTTTGGAGAAGGGGCAAGATAACATATTTTATAATTTTATCATTTCAATAGCTAAGGCTATATGTTTATATTAGAGAAAGCAGGATGAATAAGCATACTTTGCCCCTGATGAGAGAATGATACAGCCCATGACATCCTCTGTTCCTGTAGGTTCTTATGTCTCAGGCTAGATCGGTTCCCTTCATCGCCACTTCATCAGAATAAATAAGAAACATTTTAAAGTGCTAGGAAATTTATTCCAGTGTCAGTATTACCTGCTCTTTA
>VZRU01006765.1:51930-73693 GCA_013398155.1 Pedionomus torquatus | reverse complement strand
CCAAGAAGCTATAAAACCCTGATTGGAGCTGCAGCAAGCTTGTCACCAGAGACTCAGACTCAAGCCCTTTCAGTTGTACAAGCCCTCTGCAATTTGCTTGGCAGGAAACTGGCATGAAAATTGTGCCACTGAACTAAAAAGAAAGAAAAAATTCTTGAAGCCAGTGGAATTTTGGACACCCTCATGTTAACTGTTCAGACTGAGACCACTGAATGACCTTCCTTATTTCATATGGGTTTTTTTAGTCTGATTCTCCTCAGAAATGCTGTTTATGTGTTTGTGGTTTTCACCTGCTGGTTGCCCTATCCTAATACTTTTTCTTTTTTCCATTAATTGGCCATATTCAAACAATTTCAAAAGGCAATAGGCATGAAAAACGTAAGGAAAATTATGTTTCTGCAAATTTCATGAAATTCAATGTAAGTAGAGGAAAGTTCTAAATCAGTGCTCCTACTGAGGAACAAATATACACTGTTCTTGGCAGCAGGCTGTTTGTCAATTGGCACTGGAGTGCTGGCCAGCTAATCAGCCCGCACACAGCTCGGGAACTAGCTGTAGCATGAGCTGCTACCTGTGACTGAAGGCAGCCTAGGGACCACGGAGGGGAAAGGAGTTACTGTAGTTTGAGGCTAAAAGTGAAGGGCTTTGTGGAACAAAGGGTAGAAATTAATAAGAAATCAGGCTTTGTTGATTGCATTGCTTACCAATATCTTGTTTCAACTAGTCTTAAATGTATTACAGTAGAAGGAAGTTAAACACTGTAATAAAAGGAGAGTGCAAGCTGAAATATTTTGGGTATAAATGAAAGAGGGAAAAAACCCCAAAACCACCCTCCCCCTATTTCCATGAGAGTGTGCTCAATTAAAAGAGAGAAACAAAATGAACTGAAGCTTATTCTCCTTTGAGGATTGCTGTCTTCATGACATAATTTTGTCTGCTGGGTAAGTAGTGGCTAGTAACAGGTAAAATTATATTAAGAGAAAAATATTAATGTGTATTACTAATAATTCCTGTATACATGTATTATTTCTAAAAGTATGTTTCAAAATCCCATAGGTAAAACTCAATCTGAAGACACCCATAGCAAGTATTAGCAAGTATTCCTTGTAAGCCCTTTTCCTGCAGAGTCATTGCCTCTCATGGAGGCTGCTTGGGCACATCAGTCAGGCAGAATCACTGCAAGTCACCACCACTTGGCAAGTCACAAGGGTCTAGTTGGATGGCAGATATTTACCTACACTGTTGCTTTTGGAAAGGACATGCCATCAGCCTTTCTTGAATGCCTAACTAAGGTACTTGATAGCTCCTTAGAAAACAGAATTATGTTCCCAATCCTCTTTCCACCATTCATCCTGATGGCTGAAGTAAAACCTCACAAAACTCAAAAGTCATAACCACAGACATCAAAGCGTTAGTCTGTATAAAAATTTGCCAAAACTCTAGAACAGATATTTATGTGCATGGATTGCTACGATACATTCTGTGATGGCAGGGTATAGAAAAATAATCATCGCTTAAAAAAAATGGGACTTTATAATGTTAGTACAAGCCTTAGTCTTTATTACTATTTAATGTTGAATTCTGTTAGTAGTTGTTAGAATCACATACACAACTGCATGAAATCACTAGGACTCTTTTCACTGTCTTCCACGATGAGATGATGAACTGCTGAAAGAGAAGGAAAGAATTGTTATGGATCTCAAATTTCACTACATATTTTTAAAAAAATCCCACCACCAAATATGTAAAAATAACCAAAGAAAATTTAGTGGGGTGGCTGATCTGCTGATCTACTGAAGCTTTATTTTGAGCTTTGACTGAATTGATTTCAGGACTAAGATTTGCAGGATACAAACCATAAACTGTTAATGACAAATTGAGAAATTTCCCTTTGTTATTTAAACAGCACATGACTCAGTTTTCATCAGTGAGACAGCTGCTTCACTTTAAAAGTCCTAAATGCTGTAAATGGGTATTTTAATAGTATTTAAATTTTTTTAAATCCTAATTCATTTACCGACTAATTACTTAACAAATAGTATGCTGTGAAATAAAGAATGGGTGTTAAAGCAAAATGGTTTATAATATCTGGCACAATTCCCAGAAATCAAGCCATTTCACATTCTTGATGCGCTGCCAAATATGTTTTTGTTGTCTTCCTCTGACAGTGTAAACAAACATGGTGGTGGCGGCTCGGGGGAAGGCGGAAGGGCTTGAGGTCGGACTGGCTTTGTCCTTGTCTACAGCACATCTCCACCCCCTGCTACTCCCAAACACTTCTGCAGATCTGATTTCCCACATTACTGCAGCATAAAGGAAGTTTAAAAGAGCTGCAAGTATACTTCATAGGAAGGTAATAAGGCATTGCAAGACTAACTTCACACTTCGCTCATCTGTCAAGGGGGTCTCCCCTTCCCAACAATACCCCAATGTTTTGGTAGGCAGGCTCCAGCCCACTTAGCCAGCAAGGAGGCATGGGTGGAATGCCAGGTATGTCTACATAGTGAAGTAGTGCAGGCAGCCTGACGCCAGGAGAGAATAGGCAGGTACCTATTGAGTTACAGGATTTCTACAAATCTAATCCACGTGTAATGTGAGACTTATTACAGAGTCAGCCTCTGCCAGGGCTGTGAAAAGTCTGGGGATATGAACAGCCCCAGAAACAATGATCCTAGTTAACTCATTGCAACCCAACATCAGTTGACCAAAACTAATGCTGTCTTATCCTTGTAATTCATTTCTTTAACAGCGATTACAAGCTGTATCTTATCAAGTATTTAATAGCAAATGCAAGAAATTACTGATAAGACTGTGGGTGACATTGTGTCTACTGCAACAATGCATATTTCTAATGCAGTTTATATTTATTGACTGATATGTGTAAGGTATGCAAATTAAGTCAAAGATTTTAACAGATTTTAACACGGGAAGCATTTTCATACATTTGAAAGAGTAAAACCATTCTCAACTTCTCTTATACAAAGAAAAATATTCATGTTTCCAAATCTTATTACAATTTAAAGACTCCCTCTTGATTTTTGGCGGCATATTGGTAATAAACTGCAGCATTTAAAAATGGCTATCTCGTATAAATCTGCAAATTCCTTCAGTCACTATAAGGCTGGATGAGAGCTCTGACAACCCATTCAGTATCTACTCATTAGGCATCATTTTAGCCATGCACCTATGGTACTGTATATTCTCAGCTAATAAAATCTTTCCCTCACTTGATATCTTACCTAACTTTGTCAAATAATTAAGCACAGCCATTCTGATTCAATTAATTTAATTTGGATGCCAGTCACTATAAAGAATAAGTTGATTTTATGTTGTGGTTAATGAATGCCCTCATTTCTAAAAATAGTCTGCAGTCATTTGAGTTATATTTGAAAGCCAGAAACTCAGAAATGATAATAATTGTTGTTGAATAACCACATGCAGACAGTTGCACCTTGCAAAAGACTAGTGATTTTGTTTCTTTCCTCAGGCTGTTTAATGGCTACATGACACCTTTAGAAAAGGTCAACTGCTATGGGGTCTGATATTATCAGTTCATCAGTGATACCCATCTGGCTATTTACTGACACATATATTCTACTCTAGCAACCAAAAGCAAACAAGGCTTTGGAAGAACAGCAGCCCAGTCATGACAGAATTTGAAAGTTGGTTTAGGCTACATTAAGAATGATTATTTTGCCCAATTTGTAACGATTTTATGATTGATAAAAATCAGGATGTGCTACTAGAATTGAAATGCAAAAATACTTTGCTGATTGGTACATGGAGTGGGAGTATGGAGGATAAATTTTATATTTGATATATTTGACCCAAGTGATGTGAAAAATTTATTTTTCTCTTATTTTTCATGGCTCCCATAATCTGAGAATCTCTAGTGCATAAAATTGGAGGAAACAGACAGAATATAAGGGTTTCAAGATGTCTAATGATAAAATATGAAATCTAAAAATAGCTTTAACTACCTTGGTGACTAATGACAGCACCATCTTGGGCTAGATCAAAAAAGAGCTTAAATTCTTCAGAAGCTAATATTGCAATGCAATGTTTTGAGCAGCAAGTCCCAGTGTGGATGCAACCAATGCTCCCTGTTTGACATTTGAGGAAGACAAGTATCTCCTAGCAGGTTTCACAGGAGCTACCATGCTGCAGAGAATGCCATGTAAACCAGCCAGTTGGAAAACGTTACAGGTGTGAGTTTAAAGCTGTCTAGGATAAATTAAAGACCTGTCTATGAGAAATCTTTGCTTAGTACTAGATGGACAACCAACGTGTTCTGTATGGCTTGGAAACACAGTTTCATAGAAATTTTCTCACCTTGTTAAAAGGGAACAAGCATTATTCCTTTCTTTATTCAGCTTATTGGGCCCTCCAATTCAAAGTGGTAACAACCAAAGCCTGAATGGATTTGACATTTTGGAACATCGTTTTCCCCACTTACATACATTTATCTCAACTANGCAAAAAAAAAAAAAAAAAAAAAAGGAAAACCACAACCCAGTAATCAAAGCAATGCTGCTTCTTGATACTTATATGGTAGTTGCAAATGCTTATATATTTGCCTCTTGTGATTTTCTACATTATCTCAGTGGAAACTTTTAACCACATTTGCTGGAGATCTGGGCAAAAGTTGATGCTTAACATTTAGGTTGTCACATGAGGTCTCATCTTGGCCGGCATTCTTTACTCCTCCTTTTGATTAGTCTTATCCCTGCTTAACCTCTGTGGTAGGTAAAAAGACATTGTTAATCAATGCTTACATTGTGTAGGCCCCTTAGAAATAGCATTCAAAACCTGGAAAAGCAAGAATGTACAGGGTAATCTACAGTAATCTTCTCAACCCTAGGAACACTTTTGATTGGAATGATAATGCAACTGAAAAGGTAGCAACTTTTAAGACAGTCTTCCTGAAGCTATAAGCACATTAAACAAATGAGAGTGTGGTTGTCTTTTTTATTTTAAAGCAGCAAAATTGAGAGTTTTAGTAACCTCACCTAATAGGTTCCACCAAATATTACAAAATGGTATGTAAAATGTTGACCTTTGTTGGATTTGTTTCAGATTTGTTTTTCTGTTATTTGATGGATGGAATACATGAAATAGAATGTTCATATCCTTGCAACCAGACAACTAAAAAAATTTATGGATATATTGATCTTTAGCACATACAAAAAACATTAGTTTATTAACACATGCTTGATTATTTTCCACTAAAGTCTGGAATTCTAGCCTTCCCAGACATCATTAAAATTTATAAAAGACATAGAAACACAGAATCATAAAATAGTTTGAGTTGTTATATTCTTCTACACTAAATAAAATGTAAAAGGTAATCTAAGAATAAAAATGTTTGGTATTTGGAGCAGGTATTTTTGAAGGGGGGGGAGGGGGAAGAATGGGTTTTACTGAAGAACAACCTTGAAACATTTTCATATTGACTTAGTATCAGGCTTTTAAATTTAAGTAAAGTATAATTTCACTAAAATTAACACAAGTAAATGTGTTTAGCCACCTTCTTTCAACCCTATAATTCACATGTGCAATAGCTTGTAAAATATCCATGTTAATAATTCAAATTTGGTACCCCAAAAGATTTGCAAAATAGTGCTGTTTAAGAAATAAGAAAAGCCTGTCCTTTCTAAATCACAGTCCTCAAAATACTGAAAACAATATTTCATACCTACAGTTAAATTATTCTAGTTCTAAATTAAATTTCACTTGTGAGAGATTTTCTTTTTTTTCTTCAAGATCTATAAAGATATTTAAAACCCTGATTTTATATTCCTAAGCCTTTTGTAAAGGCATAAATCATAAATTTCTTTCCTGTTAATTTCCAACCCCCACACATTTTCTCTTTCCTGAAAGCCTCTGGAACCTTTCAAATATGTACAAGGTAATTTATAAATAACTCATCTAAATACTATTTAAAATACACATGAGGAATTTGGCTCAGTGAGTATTACATCCTGTTGAGAGAATATGTAAATGCATTGTTTGAAAGAGGTGCAGGTCAACGAAGCCCTTGTGAAGACAAGAGAAGGGTAAGCATCCCTGTATTGGTGAGATCAATTACCTAAATAATAATAAAGTAGTACTGCTAAAAGTGAAAGCTGGGTTAGGGTAGTCATCAGAACAGTTTAATAGCTGACCACTTCTTTTTTTGTGCTTTCCAGGAAATGTAATGAATAGATCAATGTAAAAAATATGCAGTCTGAACACTTAATGCACTATAACAGAAGCTTGGAATTTTGCTGCATGCTTTTGGCCCATCAATCTTTAGAGGCCTTTGAAATATAACTAAGAAACATAAGTCATTTGTAAATTCATTGACAATTTTTTATTGGCATGCCTGCACTTCAGTAGAAAATTCTCAAATACAGAAGATTTAAAAACTTTTAAAAGTTACTGACAATTTTACTATTTCCCATAGTTGTACTGTCTTCATAAATTTAAGGGATGAATTAATTACTTTGAAAAGCAGGTAGCTATCTGAAAAATCTTTTTCCAACAGTTCCCTCAATTCCTCCACAGCATCCTCAAGGTCAAGGCTCAGGCCCTACTTCAGACATTTTGGAAGCTAACTGACACAAACCAGCTGGTCCCACAGTCACCTCTGCTATCTAGTCTCTTTGCTGGGCTCATGCTTGTAAGAACAGAGCTCTGGGCACCTACTGACAAACTGGGCTTTTAGCACAGCCCATTCTCAGTTGATGTTGAAAGTTGCGATAAATGGAGACTGTTTCAGGTCAGCTAGTGAAGTCTGGTGCCCCCCAGATCTGTGCTCTGGAGTTCAGGTTCGGGAGGCCTCTTTGTGGAGAGCTGGTGGACAATGTGAATGGCTACTTCATTTATAAGAGTGGCATTTGCCCTACCTGGCTTTAGCTACACAGTAGCTATTACTCATCCCTGGAGGTATTCAAGGCCAGGTTGGATGGGACCTGGAGCAACATGTTGTAGTGGAAGGCGTCCCTGCCCACGTCAGGAGGGTTGAAACTAAATGATCCTTAAGGTCCCTTCCAACCCAAACCATTCTATCATTCTATGTTTTAATGTCTTGATTTACATGTCTGCTGTTGTTAAGAATTTTTTCTGCTTTACTGTTGGCAGAAATTTAGGCTCTCTGGGAGTTTCTCTCCCAGCAATGAAACTAAAGTCTGAGGATCAGTGCCAACATTCATGAAAGTAAGCTGTTCTGTTTTGTGTGATCTTACGAAGTTGCTTTTGAAATGCCTGAGAAATGTGTGTTTTCTACAATATGCCTCACATGGATTTAATTAAAAAACAAAAACAGCTCCCCTGAAAAACTATTTTCTGTCACAAATGCTAAAACAGGAGCAGAATGTGGTAGCCCTGGCAATAAAATACTTTAAGCCAGATTGTTTGTAGCTTCAGAAAATCTATGTTGGTTGAAGTCTGTGCTGATCTTTGGCCACATTATATTTGGAACAAGTCCTATGAACAAAAAGGGAAAAAATGGCTCCACAGTGCTGCCTCTTGCTTAGGAGAGACAATCATGCCTCTTCACTGCTTTGGACATGACAAATTCTTAGGCACAAGAATTGTCTCCATTTTGATCTGAGTGATGCTCTGACAGGTCACTTTCTTCAGCTGATCCCATGGAGCAGCAACACGATCTCCTGCTGGCTCAGAGACAAGCTGACACTGCTTCTATCTGCATTCATTGTCTCTCCAGGGGTGCAGAAAGGTCTATGCTACATCTCTGCCACACCCTTCATTTGCAGGACGGTGCTGATACTCACTTTCAGGTCTCATGAGGACCAGTTGTGCCAGGTTTACTGTTTTAGAGAAAAATGCCTAATCCATCATTTTGCATGCATTGGGTTGCATGCAGGCTCAGGCATTGACTGCTGCTGCCTCATATAATCTGATTTCTGTTTTCAAGCTTTGCTTTGCAACTGGTATCACTTAGCCCTCTTTTGGTTTTGTTGCAGGCAGAGATAGCAGGATCAAAACATTCAAGGAACTGGGGATCCTAGCAGAAGTTAAAACGTCTTTGCCTTAATCTAGTTGTGCTTTCTCTTAACCCTGGCCATTTTACCACAAATCCTTAGTCAGCTAACACTCAGCTGTCATGTCAGGAGCACTGCCACCTGCCCAGCCCTGGCATCCTGAGCTGATGAATGTCACCAATTGCCTCCAGCATAAACCAAAAGGCCACCTCCCAAACGATTAGACTGGAAACCAGCTTATGTATCTTAATGGCATCCTAAAGATGTGTTTTATAATTAGGTCTTCTCCAGACTCATACCCTGGTCAGCTATAAAAGTTTTAAGCACCAAGTGAAGACCCTGCAGCTGCCAAATGTGCAGCCACATCCAGTCCTGAATGTAAGAAAAGGCAAGTAATGATTACTGTCGTCATCATTGCCCAATATTTAAAAGGGCAGGTTTTTCTACTGCTCAGCCAACCCAGAATCCTATTTCAAGAAAGTTGTGATAACCAGTTAGAAAACCTGTTCTAACAGTACATGAAGGAATTGGCAGTCTCTCAGAATATTTCTAGCAAGCATAAGACCAGCTACTCACCGTGGAGAGGCAGCTGGAAAAGGCTCAAGTAAAACAGAAACAGCGTATGACCTGTAAAAGGGAAGCCTCCTGTTTGTAAAGGTTTGTTGTAGTTATCTTTCCAGAAGTGTAAAGGTTGCAGAGAGTCTAACAGCTCAAAACCTGAAATGGTTTGTTAATTTATTTACTCATTCATATATACAGCTGAGTTTGGCTAGAGCCTGATTTGCAGCTAGGGAGAAAGACTGTGAGTGAAATATATATCTTTTTGTATCGGAAATAATGATAACTGTTAGGAACCTCTGGAAACAATGATAAATCCCTGTTCCAGACATAGCAGGGAGATCTGGTTTTATAATTAACTAAATAATTCATTTTGACTCATACAGCTTGCTTCATTGCCAGTCATAATTTAAAAACATACAGCAGTATTGTTTGCAAGCATTTGCAAATTAGTACTCTCATTTTTAATTTGCTTGTACAGTGCAAAAATAGTACCAGAAATGCCTTCACCTTGCTTCTCGTGTTCACCCTTTCTATAGTCTAAAGGAAACAGCTCTTCCAGGTGTGAGATAATAAATTTTTAGCCAGTTTTGATCCTACGTCTGGTTTTTAGCATGCATTGCAATATGACTTCCTTTTTTTTGGGTGGGAGAAATTTTTTTGAAAGACAAAGCTACATTCTTCAGTGAAAAATAAACCAAAACTCTTTGTTTCATCAGGAAATACACTAATAAATTTATTGTTTCCTATGCTTAATAATTTCATTAATATTTTTACCAGGTTTTTAAAATATTGTTAACTAGCAGAAGTTTATTTATGATACATAAATAACCAAAGTTATTCACACAATGATATTTAGAGTGTTAACACCACTAATATTCTTAGAACTTTTCTTAGCATCATATTTTTCCTTCCTAAAACCCCTCCTTAATATATAGCTTGGGAGGTTTCTGCCATTTCCCAAAAGCTGAAGACTGAATTTTTCCTTATTTTATGTCTTTGTGCTTGCAAATGGGGGAAAAGATAAATACAGTGAAAAAAAAAGTTCTTTAATGATGAATATTCATTAATGAAAACAGATTATCTTGTCATGCGTTCAGACATTCAGTCACATCATTAAAAGGTACATATGTGATACAGACTTCGTTTTTTCAAATATTTATTGCAAACAAAGCTGCTTAAGAACTCAACATTTGACCTGAATAAGGCTATTGTAACTGTGTGTTCTGACTGAAAAGGACTGGAATTTTTGCTATCTGATTTTTGTTTTTAAAAATAGTCGAAGTGGTATAATTACAGACATGGTATATAAGGTTCTGTTTTATAAGCAGTGGCTTTATATTGATTTATAGAGTTTTACAAATATAACCCAGATAAGGATGTGGCCTGCTGTTATATTTGTGCTGTTGGTGCAACTGAAGCAGAGGCTTTAGGCTCCCTGACAGTAAAATGGCCATGCCCCATACTGATTTTTCCTGTGTGCTGGAATGACAGACTGTTTTCTGTTGAGAAAGGGCAGGGCAGGGGGGACAGCCCATGCTTCCCACTTCTTCAAGCAGAAAGCCCAACTTCCTCAACAAATCTCTGTGCCACCTCCATCTCTCTCCAGCAGCAGTGGCTCTGCCTCAGTCTTGGGGAGCTGCATTTGTTTTTTTATGGGTCTTTCAGGCACTCCTGGAAATGCTATTGACTGTGACAAAAGCTTGAACTGTTGTTTGTTTGAACTGCCTGGTATGCACCTGAATTTAGATGTTTTTATTTCCTAAATAGCAGACTTTAAGGCAAACACTTGAAATGAATGCTTGAGTATTGGCCTCATCTTTCTGTCTCTTGCCAATGTAAATAAATAGTTTTTCTGTGTAGCTGAGGATGCAATATTACATTTAAAAATAGTTACGTTACAGACTGAGCGAGGTACTTTTATTCTGAAGTGTCTGGGGAGGATAAAAAAGCAAAACTAGTCTTATGTTTTAGGCATTTGTAATTGTACATGCACTTAATTGCTGTTGTGACTGTTCCATTTTTCCCATTTGCATATACTGATGGGCCCATAGTTCTGACTCGGGCTGCTCAGTGGACAGAATAAGGAATAAAAAGCATCTGCCCTACATTTTAGATTTCATTCAAAGATGTTCTTATCAGTGATGTGGGAAAAAGTTGGAACTTAAGAAGGAAGTGGCTCTTGTCTGTGTGCACTGCTTGCCCAAGGGGCTGATGAACAACTCATGACATTCTCTAAATGAATAGGAGGTGCAGTAATCCTAAAATGCTGTCTGATTTTCTTCCCCTAATAAAGTAAGAACTAATATCTTCTACTTTTGCCATTAAGACAGGGTAATTTCATACTGTATCTTTTTGGGTCTTGTATGATGGTTATTATACCCCCTTTCATGGTGAAAAGAAAATCTGCTTCAGTAGATTTAATTCAAGTGATAACACCTAAATTTGCTTAATTCTGAAGGTTCTAGTTCAAACCTCCCTGGACTAATGATTCTGGGATCAATCTGTAGACCATTTGTCTATTGATTGTGATCAGCAGAACACCAAGGCATTTTCACCATCATAATTTATTTGTAGACATGGAGTAAGCACCTCTATAAGGGAAATGCAGTTGTGGCATATCTATTGGCATCTTAGCCGTCATCCAGCCTAGGGACCCTGAATGTGACAATGTTGCTTTACATATTCAGTAAGTTTACCTCTTCCCATATGTGGGATGGCCAGGTGCAAAATTTATACTCTGAGGTGCAGTTCTGACCATACGGATGACAACACATCCACATTGATATAAAGTGTGTGATTCTTCCTTGCCCTGTATGAAGTGAAGACAGTCTGAAGTGTTTCAGATGAAGCTTTAATATGGTGCTATTACTTCATTTTTAGATGTTTAAAATTAAAATCTAAATTAGCATGAATTTTTCCATGGGACCCAACAGGAGTAATGTTAGAACATACTGAACATCAAAGAAAAGTAGCCTTTCTAGAGAATGTGTAAGGAGGAAATTGCTTACATGTTGCATCATTATAGGTAAGCTAAATTATCATGAGCTAAGAGTCCTCTGAATATGAGCCTGTAAATTTTTATCTTTTTGTGAATGTACTCCTCTTGTATGAAGATATAGTCTTTTTCTATTTAGCCAATATCACTTCCAAAACTATTTTATCTAGACAAAAATATACAAAAATATTCTTTGATATTTGGAATAAAGGGGTCCAAATGGAAAGTCATATAGACACCAATATTACTGACAAAATTCTTCTCTGGAAAGTAAAACATGCATCTTTCATTACTTAGAAGCATATATTAAAACATTAATGGATCAGATTAAAATATGGAAATTTTCATGCTCTACAAACATAATTTTGGTAAATTTTATAGGTTATATCTTCATCAGAAATCTGTAAACACTTTGACCTTTTTTTTGTCTTCTTAGAAATGACAATATGAATAGTTCAAGATATATTCAAGGGTAAGAAAACATTTCCCTACTAAGTTTTCTGCATACCTTTTAGGGCAGTTGTAGTTCATTGTTGCTATAATCTATTAAATAACAGAGCAAATGACATCTGAGATGCAAGACATGAAATAAAATCCAAGTTTGTGACAGCCATTGAATCAGAAGCTTCATATTCCTTTTGCTGTGGCCACCAGTGTATGATCCTGGAAACTCACATACCTGAGCTTTTGCATTTATTCTTGAAGAAAAAAAATGGGACTGTCAGAAGAAACATCTACCTACAACCTTCACTAATAAGAAACCAAACTGATTTGGTTTGTATTGCATACACAATTAAATAATTCACATATAAAAAATGGTATAGACTCAATATACTAAATCCTGCTGTCAAAACAGATAGAGCCAAAGAATCCCATGACCTTTCAGGCTTCAGGAGACGTGTATCAGTAGCACTGGACAACTGTATGACTTGTTCTTGTTCTTGAAAAATTTGCCCCCAAAGAATAAGGTAGAGGAGAAACTATAACAGCAACAAGCTGTGTGAATACAAGCATTTTGTTTTTCTGATTTTCTTTGAGGGTTTTGTTATTTTAAATTAGTGGTCTAAATTGAATTAAATGCATTTTCCCATGGGATGCTTTTTCTCTTTCCTTTGGTTACTGAGTGAGTCAAAATGCTGGGCTCTAGAACTAATAGATAAAGTGAAATAAGTTACAATCACCTATAATTTATCCACCTTTATTTTTTATCAGCATTGGAAAGATCTCCAAAATAAAGAAAGGTAGATGTCCAGAATTCAAATTTCATATTTGTGGGCATTTTGGACTCTTTTGGTCACACTTGTTTTAATGAATAATTTCTTTTTCAGGTTGTGGCAATCTTTCATTTTCCTGGAGGAATAAAGGAGAATACAAAGAATAGGAGACAGGACAGAATGAACTGAAATGTGTTGAGGAGTTAGATTTTTATAAGTCATCATGGTGAAGACGAATTGGTAGGCAAAGGGCAGGTGAGATGGTCAAAGGTGAATATAAATAAATGGGATCGTTCCACAATTTATCAAGTGGCTATCGCCTGTACATATACATGATATCTGTCCATCCATCTTGTCCTTGGATCTGGCTACATGACTTGTATATCCAGAAAGATAGGATGAATCAAAGGAAAAGACATAAGCTTGTAAATAGGTGTCTACTCTTTCTTATGCTAATCTTTTTGTGGGTCTCAATCCGTATCTACTCTGAGTAAGTAACAGGATAATTGCATAGTAACTTTTAGCTACTATCACACTTAGAAATCACTAAAGCAGTCAGCTCATTAGCCTGAAATCTTAAGACAACAGTTTAGTTTAGAAAGGCTAGCTCTGAAAAATCTCTAAGAATTAGCACAGTTCTACAGCAGGAGCTAGTACTGAGCTGATATGGGGACTCTAGTCTTTTCTAAGAAGATTTCTAAAACATTGCCACAGAAACATGTTAAATTTTTATGATCTCTGTCTCACAGTTTGAATTTGAAGTGTTATTTAGTCATTGTCTATGGAAGTAAAACTATTCTTAATGATCAAGACCTACCAGAAAAATCTCAGAAATTTTCCCAAGTATCTGAAAAAATACTTAGTTCTAATAAATTAATTCATTTTCATTTGTCTCTAACAGTAAATAGCTGGAATAGGTGTAATTTTAAGTTAAAAACCATCTAGAATGAGAAGAACTTAATTTTTCATTTTCAAAGTAGCAGAACATTTCATCATTATTATTGTTTTTAAATTCCAAATTCAATGAAACAGTCCATTTTCAGGAAATTTTTGTATGTATCCTTAGGCAAAATCTGACTTTGTAAAAAAAATATCCAAATATATATATTTGTATAGTTGTATTTGTATGCATATAGTTGTGATCCACACTGAAAATATACTTATTGACTTTTTGGTAAAGTACAGCAGAATCCAAAATCTAAATAATTCTGGTTTATTTCTTTCTCGTTGCATAGTATGTGGACTTGTCATGGATAAATGAGACTAGAATGAATTAGTCAGACATTTAAAAGAGTTAGAAGTCTGACCTCTAAAGGGTAAGGCATAAAGAACCAAGAAAGATGATGAAACTATATTGCCGTGAAACTGTACTTCAGTCAGTTACTCTATTACTGCACAAGAACTCTTTTATCAGTAATTTTTGCAGGTATTGCACTATTTCATGATCTGTGGAAAAGCCAAAATATCTTTCATACAGAATTACCATTTCATACTCCCTTGTCTGGCTGATTTTGTGAAGTAAAGCTGTTCATAACAGGCTTTTAAGTTAGTACAAAGATAGTTATAGCACTGTTACTACGACAAGGACTTCTGTAAAATATATTCTGCTTTCAAAACTTTGGGCTGGAATTATCAAAGACCAAGTTTCAGTCTCTGGGACCTGAGGACCAAGGTCTGATAGGTTACAATTACACAATTTCCCAAAAGCTGATCTAGGAATGACTGTCTATCTGCATGACCCACCTGATCCCAAGTCA
Organism: Pedionomus torquatus; assembly: GCA_013398155.1. Lineage (NCBI taxonomy): Eukaryota > Metazoa > Chordata > Aves > Charadriiformes > Pedionomidae > Pedionomus > Pedionomus torquatus. The sequence goes on along the minus strand of VZRU01006765.1, from coordinate 59,181 downwards.
TATAAAGGGCTCATAGGAAATCTCTAGAAAATGCCCAGGCAGACATTGTGATTACATTATTGTCAGGCTCCAGCTGTAGGGAAAGTAGGCAAGACTATGTATTCTCTGGAGAGTGCCTAATGCTACACGAGGACCTGTAAGTCTGTTTTAACAGTTTAGACAGATAAGAATATTGTTACTGAACACAATCCCAGAGTAGTCCTCATAGACGAGTCCAGATGTACAGCTTCTTTGGAAATATTTACCCATGGCTAGGGGGTAGGTACAAGTCTGTTTGGGCAACTGGCATGCTCTCACTTACTGGGGTTAACAAAAGAGTGTTCATTTTCTATTTCTTTGTGGAATCATTCCAGTTTAGGAAAACATAAAAACATATAAAAATATGGTAGTTTTCATATTGCAGATCTGACATTGCATTAATGTTCTCCTCGTATCAGAGAGGAGAACATTAATGCAGTGTTGTAACAGAAGGTGGGAAATCAAGGATCAATTCATTTATACGCACCAATAAACAATAGTTTACATCCCCTGGCACTGACTGTTAGTTACCCTCAGTATAATTCTTAAAATGGAATCTCGTCAAATATCTTGGCTAGTTCCTTTTGTTATCATGAAAGTAAGTGGGGAGAAGGAGAGATGGTCATTTACAAAGTGACTCTAACTTGCAAAAGTCTTCCTAGTCCAAAACATCCTCAGATTTGTCTAGTATGACTTTGTGCACATTTAACTACTTAAATTGTAATTTTAAGGTTTTGTGTTTTTTAAACATAGCTATTTAGTTTCTTATCCTTTTCTTTAGTATGTCTTTAATGAATGGAGTATGATGGTCAGTTTGTAATGCCATAAATGAAAGATTTAGGACCACTAATCTCAAGAACACTGCTTGGCGCCAGTAGACAAACAATGCACTCCCCAACTTGTTATCTCAGCCATACTAAGCTTTCACTTCTTACCTGCTTTCAAAGACCGTCAGTTCACTTATGTAGTCTAGTAAGTAGTAGACACAGTCTTCTCAAGGAGTTGTTTTGTATTCCCTGAGTTTTTGTGGGAGTTTACTACTTTATGATACATTTTTGTATACTGTATCAAAGCTGAACTGAATTGCTTGAATTTGAAAAACACAGCATTTTTTGGTATGAATGTTAAGACCTTCAGTTAAATGATTGTATTATGGGGTTTTTTTATAATGATGACTCTTCAGAAACTGAATTGGTTTTTTGGGAACGATCTTTACTAGTAAAATTAACCTTATATACAGCAACAGTATAGGGAAAGGATATAAGACAAATGTATATGTTCAATTATAAAGATTCCTCTCTCTCCTATATAGCTGGAACAGAACAGACAGTTTATAACAAATACGTGCCATAATAACTTTTATGCTCTTGAAAGCTGCCAAAAGATCCCCACATGAAACCAAGTGATAGAAGGTACACCAATGCTTCTCAGATGAGCAGACCCCTAAAGCTGTGCCCATAAAATAATGTTTTAAGTGGTTTTGTGACAATTAATTGAATGGTCATGTGTTTTAATGAGTTTCCCTGTAAATATGTACATTGAAAAGAGAACCATGGCATTGTGTTTCTAAACATTTTACTTCACTCAGCTGCAGGTAAATGCATGCTCTAAGCATAAGGACAGGTTATTGAGACCTGCAAAAAGTAAAAGTGAAAATGAAATCTACACTTTAATGGGAAAACTGCAACAACTCTTGACTAAATATAAAGCACTGCATTTTATTTTTGTATTAATATTGATGTGAGAGATGTTAAGCGAATAAATAATATCCTGCAAATCAGTTCCAGACTTTGATTTATGAAAATTGGGAACTTCCTGGTTATTTAGTCCTGTAAAACGTAGCTAAAAATAAAAAATCCACTTCTTTGATGAGAAAACTGCAACAGCACTTGACTAAATATAAACCACTGCATTTTATTTTTGCATTAATATTTATATGAGAAGTGTTAAGTGAATAAATAATATACTCCAAACCAATTCAAGACTTTGACTGGGAAAATTGGACACATTCTTGACCAGACTCTTGCAATGGTTTTCCTGTTGGTTACTGCAGACTCCAGGATTCTCAAAAATTGGGGAATAAAACTGCTATATAATATTTCTGAAAATTCAGAAGTACAGAAGCAGTTTGTATTTTATTATTAATTTATTATTTCTGTAGAAAATTGCTACAATTAAAATTTTAAAAGTACTTCACAATTCTGCTTCAAAAAATAACACAAAATTTACCATATAGGAAATAAAAGAGCAAGAAATCTTTACTGAGTGTCATTATGTATTTTTGTATTCAATGTAAATAATATGTAAATTAAATCAGCCTGAAAATCTTAAGAGGACCGCAAATAAATTCATTTTACCTTAAAACGCATAGATAAAATTTTGTATAGTCAGTTAGATTCAGTTTAAATCCACAGAATTGACAGAAAGAGAGAAGTGTTTGGCACATACATATTCTCAGTTTATGGTACATACAGATACATGCAATATATATCCTAATTAAACCGATAAGTTACTCTGTATTTCACACTTTCCTCTACTGCAGAACGTGTAGTTATGTTCTGCATCCTCTCTGCTTCTCATAGTGAGAAGTTGCTATGACTCAAGGCCATCCTGTGGGCTGCTACTGAGATCTTTTCAGCTTTTAAAGTAGAAGCTGAGGTATTTATTTCAGACTGATATATCTGTGACTTTAATACTTGGTATTTGTACAGAAAAATTCAAAGTAAACAATAGTACCACAGATATTTACTAATTTGATATAGAAAACTCTCAAAAAAATCTTTCCAGACCATAAAGAAAAAAACAAAATCAAACAAAACACAACAAAAAAATACCAACCTAATTACTAATATAGGAACAAGATTTGATGCACAGTATAAAGATAGCATTTATTTAAGTTATATTAGGAATCTCAGAATTACCTATTGTAAAATTTAATTATGACTCTCTTTCTCTATGCAAATATGTGTAATAAAAACACAAATAAAACTGAATCCAGAAACATATATAAATTGAAGCTAAATAGAAAAAAAAAAAAATTGTAATAATGTTTACAATAATTGGCTCAAGGTAGCTATGCATAAGAAGGGTGGATTAGATTAGATGACCTCCAGAAGCCTCTTCCTACCCCTGCCATGCTATGAGTCTGTGATTCTGTGATTCTGTGAAATCCTTCAAGGTCTTTTTCTTTTTTTAAATAAAGTCCGTTTTATTTTAGAGGCCTGATCTCATATAGTTCCTTTTAACAGTAAACACAATCTATTTGTGGCTTCCCTCTGAGTGAAAGTGAATCACTTTTGCTCAGATCCCTTCTTAAACTTAACAACTGAGGTTTGTGACTCTTTCTATGGAAGTAAATTACAGAAAGACAAACAAAGTACTTCTTATCCATGTTTTATGATATTCCTCTGTCATGCTTAACTTGTCAAAGTTCAGAGGATCCTTGGAAAAGCTTGCCCATTCAGCGCTGCCTTAGGGTGTATATACATTCAAGACCAAAGTTGAAAACAGAAGGTCACTTTTCAATGAAAAAATGAACAATTAAAGAAAAAAACCAAACACCAAAACCTAAACCAGAATAAAATCCAAATCAAATCAAAACAAAACTTTACTTTATTAAGTAAGTAAAAATATTTAGATTCAGTTCAATGAAACTTGCAATTTAATTTTCAATTCAGCACTGCGACCTCTCCTCAACATGTTTTCCTTTGTATTCCCATTTCAGTGTTTCTCCATCTCTGCTGCTTATTTTCATATTTCAAAGTGCTGTAGTTTTATTGCCCTAATTTTGACTTGAGATTTAGTATTCTGCAATAATCTTTCTGTAGCTTGTTCTTCATTATTATTTCATGTCTCCTGGTGCTTTAAATAAAAGCTTTATCGTTGTTATTCACCATGAGCCAAAGAAGAAGGGAAAGTTTCATAACAGCAATTGGAACATAAAGTTGGGGGGGGGAACCTACAATGCCAACTACTTTTTTCATAACCAAATGAGTATACTTCTGGAGTTACAAAAGTCACTGTGATTTTGCCTACTTTGTGTAGTTCCTTTTCTGCTCATTGATTGTTGTTGAGCTGAATAATGAGAGCAGAGAGAGATATCATTAACAGGACTCTGTGCATGAAACAGTGCTAATTTTGGAAATACAGAATTTTTCAACCCACCTATTGAAATGAAGATCTTCAATTTGAAACAAGGCTAAAACCCTGTGGAGAACCTGAATCAAGAATTGCTATGACAGTTAATCTAAAATGAGAGGCAGGGGAGGGGAAATAATACAGGTGTTCAAGTATTTATATTAAACATTATTACCAACTACCAGCCCAAATTACCTTCCCTAGAATTTTACCATTAAAAGTCAATGAACCAATATGGGTACTAATATCAGTCTTCTGCAAAAATTGAGTTTTCTGGCTAGCTATGACAATAAATTATTAATTTTGCAACTTTTGCTCTTACTGAGTGGTATTTGGAAATTCAAATTACTTATACAGATTTCATGAAAAACTAATATAATTTTATTCTAATTGAATAGAATAGGCAGAACAGAACAGATAGTATAGAACAGACAGAAATATATCTACATGAGCTGATGGAGGAAAGGGTTGATGGAAGAAAAAAATATGAAGAGGCTTCTGGTAGTATTCTGGAGACAGAGGGCTGCCTGCCTCAAGGCCTCAGTGACCTGTTCTCCAGTAGGACTGTAAGACAGACAATTGCTCAGGGCTAGGGCAGATTTCCTAAAATGGTTACCTGTCACATTTTTTACCTTTGTAGGTTGCAGGTAGTAGTTTCCTCTCCATGCAGTTAATGAGAGACTACTCCAATTAAAAACTGCCTTGGACAGCACCAAAAGAGTATCAGTACATGGAATTACAGGATTAGTAGGTTATAACTGGATTAATTGTCAGGGAACTACCCAACACTGAGGATGTTTCTCCTGCATTCATGAAAAATAGTAAGAAAACTATCTGAGACCGTCTTGTTCATCTCCTTTCAAGCTGTTTTTGCAGTTTCAGTTCTTAAACATTAGCCTATGCAGAGCACATCACCCACCTCTGGAAGGCCACCACAGGAATTTCCATACAGGTTTTGGCCCAAAGTAGATCTACCCTTGTACCCATCTTCACCTGTCAACTTCTTCATAGTCATATTCAATGGCAGAAATATAATACTTTCTGCAAGTTTCATTCCATTTAAATCACACCTAGTTCTCAAGTTGGATTTAAAAACCTTTCCAGTGAATTTTCAGCACTCTCCATCCCTGTCTGGAAATCAAACTTTCATGTCACTTCATCAAGTAGCTCTTCCTCTGCTTTCCTCCACAAGTGGAGGTTGGGACTGGGAAGTCCCCCTTTATCTTGGCCATAGTCCCATTGCTGTGGTTATGATGTGTAGCTGAATACTACAACACTGACAAAACATACATATATATGTAGAAATTGATAGGCTTCTAGTTCTTGAACTTGCTCTCAATCAGTCATAAAAACATGTCTCTTCTTGAAGTTCAGAGAAAGTTGAAATACTAAATGGATCAAGGGTATTTCCCCTCACAAAGACGGTTGCAATGGTGGCTTGGAATTAAAATATAGATGGCATAGGGATGGCAATATCAATGGACATGTTTTCAGACAGCACTTGGCAAGCCACACCAGTATCTTATTGCATAAGCCCAAGTTATGGTCCAGCTTCTGCACAGACATACACCCCACAAAACTGTATTAAATCCGTGTAAAAACTTGGACTCCCGTCAGAAAGGCTTTTCAGAAGGCAAGTACAGCAACCAAAACAACCTTTTCTAACATACACAATGGTTTTCTCATAAAAATGATCTTATTTTGTCTTACCTTGATGATTTCGTATGAGTATAATCACTGCTAATACAAGAAGGATCTGAAGAACAGACCAAAAGGACTTGTAGTCATATATTAGTACTATGAACAGTTCATGCTCTGCCTTTACCCTGAAAGTGCAGTCTAGTAACTAGAATGAAAGCAGATTTTACACATAGTACTGAAAAGTATTTAATACTACCCAAATGCTGAAAAAGTTAATGTTGATTTACAACACAGTATAAATTTATTATCCAGAATTCAATTAAGCAGTATCTAAAATCTAGCTATACTTCTAACTATAATACAGCCAAACACCTGTCAAGTTGAAATAGAAGACATTTTAGAGCTTATACTATCCATTATGTCCCTCTTTTACTGAGAAGGAAGTAAAAGGATTCAGTCAGTACATGATAATTGAGTATCAGTGCAAGCAAAAGTTCTTCTTATATGCTTAAACCTCTATCTTCAGATTGTGTTTATAGTTCTGCAAACAGTGTATAAGAGAGAGAGACAAATGCTTGTTATTTTGGTCTTGAGGTAATACAGATGTATATCTAGGGAACGTATGCCATATATTGTAAAATACAAAAGGGTAGAGAAGGGGAGGCAGAGGAAAGGGAGAGAGAGAGTCTTTGCAGAGAGGTAGTTACAGTTTAGTTCAGATTAAACACTTTTGTAATGGAATTATAGCTGTGACTAGTGACTATATCCTATTCAAGGGCATTTGAAATTTCATTACGTTAATATTTTTCAAGCCATAATTTACAGCTTGCTTTATTAGTTTTAATGTAGCACAGTTCTGATTCATCACTGATTGATTGATAGTAACTTTGACATGTTAAAACTCAATCTAGCAAGTATCACAGATGTAAACCATTTTTATATAACAAAGGGTTTTCTAGTTCAACACAAGTCAATATAATGTTGCCAATATAATGGATAGTAAGTAATTATGACAGCCTGTTTGGCCTTTTTGAATATGTGCCATTTAATAAAAAATACAAACAATCATTATATTGCTTTTAAAAAAGCTTCAACTGTGTGGACATATTTTTAATATCATAAGAGCATTATGGGCGTAGCTACTGCTTCCAGGAGACATTTATCTTTTGTCACTAGAGCAGTAAAGTGGTTAACTGCATATTTGTTGTTCTTGATGTTAAACTCATTTTGGCAGAGTAACTTTGGCTTCAAGAGATATCTACTTTATCTTCAAAGAATCTTGCTTTGCTTCTTTTTGCTAATACATTTCTAATGCAGCAAGTGGTTTAAAAACCTGCCAGAATAAAGATTAGCCAGGAAGGATCCAAAAGCTGACATCCTTTACCACAAATGCAGTAAATATCTTTCTGCCTTCTACATAAAGATGGGAGTGGGGGCAGAGGGAACTAAATAACA
>VZRU01006765.1:24411-42424 GCA_013398155.1 Pedionomus torquatus | reverse complement strand
GGCTCTTTATAAAATCTTTGATCTCTCCTTGGTGTAGACAGAGTATTGACTTTTTTTGCTCCATGCAAACCTGAGTAGTGTTGCTAAACATTTTAGTCATGCTTACATAAAATCTCCCAGAAAGCCTAACCTGAGCCCCTTGAGTTCAGGTGATGCCTCTTCTCCCTGACCTCTTCTGCCAAACAAAGGGGAAGGGGGAGGGATCCCTTAAAGGAGTAAAAACCATTTTTTTTTCAAGCCTAACAGGAAAATATACCTGGTGTTTTAGACTGTGAAATATGGACTGCCAACCTGAAAACATAGTACACTAAGGACAATTTTGGAAAATGTTCCTGCACATGCACATGTTGCCTACAACAATGGGAACTAAAGAATGTTCAGTGAGGATAAATTTGTTTGAATATGAATTTAAACAAAATACAATAACGGGAATAAAACAAATAGGAACAGAAGAAGAAAAAGAGAGAGACAGGAACAGCAAGAAAATTGTCTAGCTCCCAGTCTTGGGCAACAACTCACTTGTTAGGTAAAAGGTACAAGTGTTTTCAGTAATTTCTTGAAGATGTTATTAGAAACTGACAATTCTCTACAGTTATCACAGTATTCCAAAGAGTTAAACCACCCCAAAACTAATAAAATCAGCCAAATTCTCCCAAGGAGCATAATATTGTTCTTCTGTTATTTCTTAGGTTATGAGCCAGGGGACTCTCATTAAGTCAATCATCAACTGGGCTTGACCAGCAAGTAGAAAGGAGAAGGCAATGTAAGCATTGAGTCTAGACTGAATTATTATCTTCAACACTCTGAAGCTCAAAACATAACTACTTAGATTGCCCAGATAATAACCATGGCAAGCCAGACATTTGCAGTGGCTGTAGCTGCTGGCTTCAGAAGGCGGATAAATATATTAAATCTCTACTAGAGCATTCTACCATAAAGTACACTCAGCTGCAATACCTTGCATTTTAACACCTCTAAAGAGATATATGAATGCCATCCTGCACTGTGGCATGGATGGTACTGTCATTTCACTATTTACAGCTGGACTATAGTGGTATATCAGTGGTTTATATCAGTTACTGAAAAAAAAGAATACAAATAAAAATTATCACTAAATGTATAGGAATCATACTGCTTGTAAAGCTTTTGTTGAGCATAAGCACATACTTTCATTACTCCTTAACAGCCTGGGATGTTTAATACTGTGATCCTTGCAGGGTGACCTCTCTGCATTTTGTATGACTAATTTCAACTGGACAAAAGCACAAGGCCACATCCACCTATGGTTGGAACCTATGACATTTGAAGTACTTCCTTAGCTCATCAGGAATGGATGTGTAGTGCTCATCCAAGTGACTACAAAAGAGATAATAACTGCTTTTTTGAGGCAAACTGTTTTTCTTTAAGCAAGCAGAAGTGAACAGCTATTTTACATAAAATTGCAGAGATTTATACTTTCAAAAATCAGTTTTGTTTCTGATACCAATGCACAGAAAACCTCCCCTGAAATCTTCTTTGTTCACTCAGATACTTTTTTGTTAAATAAATTACATATATAATCTCACTTAATACCCTCAAACTCAGGCTCAAATCAGAATATTTATTTGGCTTCACCTTCATGAAGACAAGTCTTTCAAAGTGCAAGTTGTATTTGAAAACATCATTCACACAGGATTTCCCCTTGCTTGAGGAAATATTTCTACTGCAAAACATGTCATGAGCTGCTTTTCTTCATGCCATGTTTTCTTTGTATGATTGTTGATCTTCCATAAGGAAATAATATAAGTAACTAATATAAGTAGGTAGATTGTTTTTTTTGTAAATTCATTCCCAGCTGAGAGAAGCCTATAGGAAAAATAAAAAGAGCAAAATTACCTTTCATTCCCTTTGCCAGAATTATTTTCACATAGCAAAATTCCATACTCCTTATTAAACTATTATTCACATTATCTTTTTTTCCTAAAAGAAATAAAAACAGAGGAGGAAGCATTAATCTTAGCTTGAAAGAAGAGATATGAAGTCTCAAACTATTGGATGGCTCTGTAATTTACAAAGTTTGGCACCACAACATTATGGTGATGGGTATTTCAGATATGTGGGTAGGCAGATACATAGATAGGATTAGAAAGAAGCAGTTAAAACCATTCTTGCTGGATTTATTATCCTGATTTATTTCCCATTCTGGCAAAACCAACTCTCCTGATGTTGAATCCTTAGAAGGGGGCAGCATGTGGGCACAGCTTGACCTTCCAGATCAGGCAGATTAAGAACATAATATTTTCTACACAGTTAATGCTGAGATGACGTTAATTGCTTAGCAGACCCTAAATCCCATGGCTGATTTTTTTTTTTTTTATTTATTTTGGTAGAACAAGGGAATGATATGCCCAGTATGGAAAAGCTGGCAGAGAACTATCTGGCAAGTTTTCAAGACAGTATACAATTAAGAAAAAGAAATAAAGCCAAAATGTTACTTGGGCTTGTTTTCCAAGCAGACCATTTTTGAAGTGTCAGCCAGCAGAGAAACTGAAATTTAATAAAATAATGCATATATTGCTCATTTTTAAATGTTGACGATGACTTGAAAGACCCTGCAGTGCTCAACAAATTCAGTGAAAGTGAGGAGAGTTGGATCAAGATTTCTAGACCTTGAGGCCAAAAGTAAGGCTCCTGAGTGGACTGGCATTCAAAAATAGTACATCTCAGTTGTACATGTGTTTCTATGGATGTACCTTATTTTTAAAAAAACAAAGCACTCATATTAGGTCTTGGAAGAAAATGGAGCTTGGAGACAGTTAACATTAACAATGGAATAACCGTCTTCTATTGTGTAAAAATGATCTATAAGAAGTACAGTTCAGCTAGTTAAATGATGCTGATAGAATCTAAACTGGAGCCTTCCTTTGCATTCCTTCCTGCAGTCTTCCAAACCTAATGCTGCCTCAATATACATTTCTGAATCTAATTGTTCCTGAACATGCAGCACTCAGACTTAAAGGTTTATAATGAAGCACAGTCACCCCTGCACCCTGTACTAAAATATCATTTCATCATTGGGGCAAAAGGAAATTGCCACTTTCATTAAACTATAGTCAAACACCAAACTGTTTGAAAAATGGAAATCACAAGCAAAACAATGATGAATGTGAGAAAGGGGAGAAAAAAAAAATATTTAAGACTACAAAAATAAAATAATGTAAGACAATTAAAATCAATTGGTTTGTCTGTGGCCAGGGTACATGTGAAACAACTGAAATGCCTGATTCAAGATTTCCTGAATCATACTCTCCCAATAAAATATACATGGCCTATAGTTTATAATAATGAACATCCTTGATTGCATCCGGTCCAGCAGATCTTCAGATAAGTTGTTGGACATAAGGAAAAACTTCTTCAGCACAAGACGTTTACTTCTTCTGGAAGTAGTTTTGGTCTGAGAATCTCTCTAGCCTTTCAGTGTTTCTGGAATTAAAGCAAACAAAAATACACTCCAGTAATGTCAGGGTGAATGTATTCAGGCAATAAGTAAGCTTACAGTCTGAGAGTATCACAGTATGACATTAGCATTACTTGCAAAGTACAATGAATGAGGGGCAATGTTATGCCAGTTCACAATCCAGAACAAAGTAGTAGCAATCCCTCAGCAGAACTACTTTCCAGCAGATATTTACTGAGCCTTTCTAAGAGAGAGTTAACCTGAAGATCTTATGGTTTTATTGCAAGCCTTGCAAATTTTAGTGAGAATTTTGTCCAAATTTCTTACACTAATACATGAGTCACAGTGTTCATTTCTTTTAATAAGCATGAAATCCTAGTCTTGTAGGGATGTTACGGAAAGTTTTGAAAATGTACCCTGAGTGCACTCTACTGATTTAGAATATTAAAAAATTGAATAAAAGGAATGAAAAGATAATATTTTTTAACATTTCATGATTTTAAGAGCCTTACCCAGAGTTTTAGATTCTTGAGGATAGCAACATTAGCATAGTAATTTTTTGCAATGTATTACATGTCAAAATACTTCTAGTTAAGGAAAGTGATTTTAAAACACTTAAAAATAATGATTTTTTTATCATACCCATATAATTTAGGCATCATGTGAATAGGAACTCAAACAATATTATGTGGAAAAAGAATATTTCTTGAGCGCCTAAGCAGTTCTTCCATTTTACCCATTAAAAGTCATGTTGTAAAACAGAAAATGTAATACAAATAATGAAACAAGCACCCTCAACAGGAAGCTAAGGTGATGATCATCAAAGGTTGATGACTAGAAGTGAGATAAATTATTTTCTCACCTCAGAAAATATTCCTTAAAAATAGTAATATTTTTATATAGACATATGCTTGAGACTTCAGGGTGAGGAAGGCAGAAATTTCTGTGAGAATAAAACTGGAAAAAGGTTATCCCACAGCATGCAAGAGCAGGTTCTGAATCAAATGAAAGGTCTTCAACCTGAGTTTCCCTCATTACATCTAAATGCTCTGATCACCAGCTATGTTCATCTGTGGCAGAAAAGGTCAGGGATTCTCTAAATAATTGAACAGAGACATTGGGCCAGAAAATTAGAAGAGGTGATTCATTGGTCCAATGATTAGGACATTCAGCTTGGGTACAGACGACCTAGTTTGTATTATGACTCAGGCAGTCAATGAACCTTGAGCTCCAAAGCAAGCACATGAGGCAGAGGATAGCAAAGTCTTCTAGGCACCTCAGGAGGGGAACAACACCCACCAGAGCAACTTGAAGATTGAAAAGAGTGCAGCAGAATTACTCATGCTTAGTGCTCCGACATGGGAGACCAAAATTTAAAGTTCATTTCAAAGTTACAGGGGATAGTTACCCAGCTTCTTAGGAGGAATCTTTTTTCCCCCTAAGTTACTGCAGGGTGATGTGCTCTGCATTAAATATGTCCTGAAGAACATTTGAATCTGTCCCGCAAAAAGACTTTGATTTTAAGGACTTAATATTCTTACACTTTAAGAGAACCCCCTTTTCAGATATATATGTAAGAGATCCACTAAAAGCAGAAGATTCTAGAAGTTGGAGGCAAAATGGCAAATTTAATGCAGTATTTAAATTTGATTCTTCTCATTATTGAACTAATAATAATGGCAGAAATTAATAAATATATGTGAAGGTTGTAAAAAAACCCATTGAATGCATAGACAGGGTCCTGGTATGCAAGTTTGAGGCTAAAAACAAGCACTCTAGAAGGAGAAAAGGAAAAAATAATCATACCACTTAATCGAAGGAAATGCTTATGCAAGCACATCCAGACTATAATGATAGTGCACTTTGAGGCTAGTCATGGAAATGTCCAGATCACATTACTGTCAAAGTCAATAGTACAACCATGGATAGATCTAAACATAATACAACACAACAATCCAATAGACTTTTAAAAATGAATAAAGACATGGCTGTAAGATGCTCATATCTTGCTACAGCAGATCTCTTAAAACTACATTATAGCATAAAAATTGGATAAACTATGAAACCATCATATAGTTAGTCCATTTTCCCAGTTACAAGCCTCTTCCTAATTGTTAATGCAAAAATTCAGAAGGGTGAATGGCATCTTGCAATGGGCAAAAACAGGAAAAAGGCAACTGGGAGGTCTTTCTGCTGAAAGTACCACCTTTTTTGTTTGTTTGTTTGTTTGTTTCAGCAGGAAACAAAAGTAAATAATATATATATCTATACACAAATATAAATTGTAAGATATATATGTATGTATGTATGTTGAAATTTTCAGTGACAGAGACCAGAGCCAGACACTGTGAGTGTGTCCAGACACTCCAGAACAACAGTGGACTTTGCAGCTTGGAGCAGCTGGATTCATCTGGTGAGGCCAGAGCAACCCATCAGGAACAAGAACAAGTGGTTATAGAAACCAAAATCCAGTCCTCAGCAATACTCAGCATAAGCAAACATTGGTGACTATGGGGAAGACTGCTTCTTTCCTTTCCTGGACAGGGTCTTTATTAATATTAACTTGGAAGAGAACATTAATCTGTTTATTTAGGCTTGGGAATCAGCGAGTGGAACACTGAATTGGGTCAGAGAGCGTGAATCTGTTTGTTTAAGCTTACAAACATTGTACTATTACTGGAGGATGTGTATGGTATTACTATTGATGAATCAAAGTGAAGGTTTATACATTCAGATAATATGATGCTAAGCACAGTGGCAATTCCTGTACTACCTCCTGCTGCTCAAAAAAAGGTTTAGCATGGATCTGTCTCGGGATCTTTAGCCAACTGTAGGATTCTGTCATCTCACAATAAGTTTTCTGCATCTAGTGCTGATGCTTCTCTCATTTTTTCCATGAAAATAGGAAAATAGAAAAGAAACATAGTTACAGTGTTAATCACAGTTATGTAGACGAATGGCAAAATAACAAAGCTAGGAGTAATAGAGATAAAATCTGTATAAGAAAGTTGAAAGCACGCCAGAATGATTTAGAAAGGGATGCTTGATTTCCTTCCAGTCTAGAGATCAGTATACTCTCCTTGGAAAAAATAAAGCCAAAATAAATTCTAAGGACAACTTTTGTATCTCATTCAATGTTATTTGATGGAAATACACAAGTGGCAGCCGGGGTATAGGCTAAGGGGAAGTTTTCCTTAGCTGTTACAGTAGGATTGTGTTCACATGTTTGTTTTTACAGCTCAGTTCAATGTTTTGTTCATGTATTTGTGTCTTTCTTTGTCTAAAAACAGAGAGGAACATTTTAAATAGAAGAGGCTGAGAAGTCCTTTATTCTTTATCATTACAATTATAGTGGTGATTTTTTTCTGGAGATGAAAGATGTAAGCTTAAATTTCTTGAAACAGAGAAAACAACTGAAACCGGTCTCCCCCCATCAATGCTTTATTCACTGAATAGTTGTACAAAGGTTAGGAAGGATTTCCTCTTGCAGTGCAACCTGAAGGGAATGTGATAGACAGACTCAAATTTTGTATGGTACTAAGTGATGAAGAAGGTTGAGGCACAGACTAAGCTACTCTGAGCCTCCAAGCTTCCCAAGGAAAGCACAAAACAGTTCATTAGTCCTGGAGAAGCATAGCACAAAATAAAAGGTAAGTTTCTTAGTACTATTAGTTTGACTGCTGTACCTAATGCAGTCAGTGGATATAGAAATCACTAAAACCAATATGCAATGTTAGGTGTAACTGTCAGCAGCCATTTTAAACTGAAGTTCCATGTTACAGGTTTAAATATGTCAAAAAAACACTGTAAATAATACTTACTCATGACAAATGCTATCAAAGTGATGTTTGATGAGATGGATGCCAACGAGATGAAGCTTCAAACTGGATAGAGTTGAGTACTGCTGTAAGACCTTTCTGGGCACTGCTAGGCTATTTCAATAATGAGTGGAAAGTTCATATTTTTTTAGAAACCCAAAAGCAGCTGGTATTATACCTCTGGTATCCTTAGCTGGAAATAAAGCTCAGTGCCATTCTTCCATTCAGTGGTAAAATACTTCGATTAATGTTGCTTCTCTGCTGAAGAGCTTGAACTTGTTCTTACTTTCAAATCCTAAGCAAGTATGATGAAGTTATTTTAACTGTTCGTTTTTACTTGATATTGCAAAAAATATTTAGTGATAAAGGACTTTGAGATTCACATTATGAACCCAGAGACAGGAATGGTCTCAGTATTATAATTTTTTTTAAGATCAAGATGGTCAGGAGCCTTGTTGGAGGTTGTCTGCAGATCTAAGTGGGTAACAAGTCATTCTGGTTGGGAAATTGAAGAAGTACCAACATGAATACCAGTAACACAATCTGTTTGTGTGTCAGAGGTTACATAAGTTGGCATGCCACAACCATGCTCGTTAAATAGGCCTTCAATTTTAAGGCTGAATGGACCTTGATTTTCTACTTCAGTAATGCCTAGGTACCCAGGTGCTGCACTTAGGGCCAGTTATACAAGTTTATAACAAAAAGATGGTTCATGCACCATAGAGTTAATAAATCAGCACAAAATAGGAGCTATCAAGTACATATAGGTACACGAGAATAAAAATATAAAAGAGGAAAAACTTGTCAGCATCATAAAGTGTTTTAACCCACACTTTTTCCCCACCTCTTCCCAAGTTTTAGAAATTCCATTGTAATTATGCAATAAACGCAAAATCTGCTTCTTGTTTCTGAAAAATGGCAAGCTATCAAGCAGCAAGCTTGTAGGAGAATGATCTCTATTTCAGGATATGCAGAGGAGAATAAAATTATCCTCAGATTATGTCTGAACTAACTGCCAGAAATCATCTTGTTAAAAAGAATTGGGTTGCTCAAGGATGCATGCTTAGATCTGTCTAAGCATTTTTCAGATGATATTAATATCAGTTCCCTTGTTTTCGTAAAAGTTGAACTAACAGAAACATAATGAAGAGTCAAATTGTTCCTTAGTGATTATTTTTTCATTTGTTTTACATTATTGTCAGTCTTTGCAAGAATTGTTTATTATTACTTATCTGTGAAGCCTTGAGAGTCTGGATAGCTCTGAAGAAGACTAAATAAATACATGGTCTCCAGTTTAAAAAGCAAACTAGAGAGTAATTTCTTTTGATAATGATTAATAGACGTTGTACTTAAAACTGTAGTGTAAGCATGGATATATTAATTTTGTTGATGATGTCTCACATACTTATCAAAAGATCAAGGTTTCAGAATGAAAAATTTATTCAGTTAATATATTTTTATGGAGATTAAAATTTAATTTCTCAGAATTAACGTTGAAGAGTCCAGTATATAACCTCATGATCAACAATAAGAATGGTACATATCATAAAGCAAGAGAATTGCTCCATAAGCATTCCTATGGCCTAGAAGACCAGGATTGTCTCTGAACAGATAGACTGAGAGTGACCACATGTTTGTATGTATGCAGGCATCACAAAACTCCCTATGGACTCTCTTGCAGGTACAAAAAACAGGTTCAAGGGAGAGTCATTCAGGTCCTCTGAAGCCTCTTTTTTGAAATTATCAGATCCTATGAATTCTTTAAACTTTAAAAAAAAAAAAAACAACCTTCTGTAGACTAGAAATTAAATCTTATCTGGTTATATTCCATTTTTCTTTGAACTCAGTGACATGACTGTCACTGAGTTCAAAGACCTGCTTGAAAAAAATCTAGATCCCCAGTATTCATGGCGGGTTTCTAGCATTTATCTACTGATTTCTCAGACCATCATAAACCTCACAAGAGAAAAAGCATTACAATGTTCACCTAATTCCTAAAAAGCTCTTAAGCATTACAATACTTACCTGATTTATAATAAACTCCCAATTTCCTGTTGGAAAGAAAATTAATCAGTAGCAGTAAAAGCTCTTAAACTCCTGGATTTCACAACCATACTCTGTTGTAGCTTTGCCTCATTTTCATTCTTTTATGTTTTTTTTTAAATTAAACTATGAAGCAACAAAATAGTTTGAGGTAAACTCAAGACCAATTAAGTCAATATTGCATTGAGACATATTTGCAAGTATTTGTTTACATGTTTACATTCATATGAAGGTTACAGATTTTGTAACAAATGGTGTGCTGAGTGGACCCCTGTTGTTTATGAA
Source organism: Pedionomus torquatus (assembly GCA_013398155.1). Lineage (NCBI taxonomy): Eukaryota > Metazoa > Chordata > Aves > Charadriiformes > Pedionomidae > Pedionomus > Pedionomus torquatus. The sequence continues at coordinate 32,842 of VZRU01006765.1, read as the reverse complement.
GTTAGAAAGGCAATCCCTATGGCTGCATAGTTTCTTTCAAGCCTCTTAAAGAATGGTACACATCTCCAGTTTAATATAAACAAGGGTCCTTCAATAGCAACATATAAAATACCTACCTCTCCATTTGTTGAAATAATGGATAAGGTGGATCCAAATGTTTTGGCAAAGATTTCTAGGTTCACAGCCAGAAATGTGTTTCCCAATAAAATTAGTCATTTGCAAATATTACATAAAATAGAATGTAAAAGAAATAGATTAAGTGTTCAAAAGGTAGATTTATTGCTGAGTATTCAACAGGTATAAGATATCATAATAATAATAATAATAGTCAAAGAGTTTTGAATTTCCTTTTTCTATCTGGCTTTGGTTTTGGAACCTTCCAGGCAAATACATTGTATTCAGTTCTACTCTCTTGACTATACACCTAGCAAATGAAACCCTTAGTCACTGTTGCAGGTGAGTTTCTGTCACAAGCCTGGATTTGGCTATGCCCTCAGACTCTTTGAAGTTCACCCCACCAAAAAAAAAAATTAAACAAAACCCAGGCAAACAAAAAACACCAAACAAAACACACATACAAAAAAACAACTAACCAAATGAAAAACAAACTCAAGAAAAATGCAGAGATAAACATATCTCAGTGAACAGTCCCAAAACTGAAATGTTGCTAATATGCTTCAAACCAGTAGATTATAATGTTCCCTGCATAAGCAAAAATAATTCTTGGTGCATCTGCATGGAATAATATGATGGGATATAATTGACTCAGCAATTTCAAATGTCTATAATGTATTTGACTTGTTGCTGAGGTTTTTTGTCGTTGCAGAAGGCCTTACTGATGAAGCCAAGTCTTCCTAAAAGGCAATACTCAAACCTTGACAATTCCCACGCAAATTGCTTGTCTGTCTACATAAGTACAAGACCCTGGGGTTTAGGCCTGGAGATTTAGGACTGATACAAAGACTTAATGCAAATTTTTATAAGAAGAATTCTTGGCGTTAGATATTTTGACAATATATTGTGTTCATTAGTAATTTTTTCTCAAACTTCATTTCTGAAATGCTTGGTAAGCTATTAAATACTGTATTTACATTCCAGACAAATTATTTATTATTATAAAGTTTATTATTCATGCACCACTCTATCAAAATTTGTGCAAATATTTAAGTTTTTTGTTTGTTTGATGTTGGTTTTTTAACAATCTGCAATGTAATAAGAATGAGTTTGTGGAGTCAGTGAAACAAATTCTGTAAACAATATAGCTGGACATTTCAGTGACTTACCAGTCACTGAAGAGTGATGCCAGTGAGTATAAACACATATTCCCTGATATATTTTATTTTAGATAATGATCAATGAACTTGCTAAGAAAAATGCTGTAAAACTTCAGCACTATAATAAATGTTAGATTTCAATGAGTATGAAGTTAAAAAATACTCTGTCCTTGTTCCAAGAAGCCAGCTAGCTGCCGCCAGGTGTACTTGTTCTTTAATTACTATGTGCGTCAGAAGGATTGTGTTGCTCTTCATTTTTGCCATCAGCTGCTTTGTTGAAACTTTTCTTTTATACAGATGATAAGAAGGAAAAAAAGTAGCAAAATGTCACGTTTTCAGCCAAATTCTCCAAAACACATTAACAGATGGCCCTTCCTCCCCCTAGAAAGAAAGGAGAGGAATGGATAAGAGAGATTTAGGAGTTTAGAATGAACTAAACTACTTTGATGAAGTACTAATACTAAAATTAATGTAAGAAAACAATGAAATACACCCAAAGCCATATAAAGCTCCCAGAATGACAATCACATTACCAGCAGGCGTCAGGAAAAGTCCCAGACTGGACTTGGTGATTGACAGGAGCTGGATTCCAGATCTGGTGTCAGGAAAGCTCAGATTGGGGTTAATGGCAGACGAACAGGCAGGGTCCTTCTTGCATGTTGGATATCGGAGAAAGAGTTGATTCTTTGATCCCTAAGCTGTTATACTGAGCATGGTGCGGACAGGATGGAATACCCCAGTTGGTCAAAAAGCAGTAAATTAATATATAATGAGCAACTGACCAAATTTGTACCTTTGCCTATTGGAGAAGAAGTGATGGAAAGTGGGCTTCTACACTCTGCAGAGATATTCCAGGGGCCTTGTTGCTGTTCCTAATATTCGTGCTGCATGGGCAAAGACTAGGATCATGCCTGTGATGCCTTATTTGGAGGTACTACTATGCATGTGTAAACAAAATGGTCACTAAATAGCCTTATATATGCACCCTTTACCTGACAGCCAGGTCTCAGGAGCACATACCAGGTGTACTTCAATGCTAGTACTGTTATGGGAATTCAGGGCCAAAGGCATACAAATGACCACGCACTTGCATTTAAACCTGTGAAGTGATACATGTGCATTATGATCACAGATGACTACAAGATTAACCCGACCTGGGTAGCCAGCAAGAGAGTGGACTACTAGTGCAACAGCTGGTTCAGGATTCAGCACCCACAGCAATTCCATTAGAACAAATAGAGATCATATCTCAGGAAACCTACTTTCAAAGAAGGATTAATAATCTATGACAAAATGACATGTTATTTACACCAGAGGGAAAGTAAAGAACAGATTCAAGGCAGTTTAACATAATAATGTAATTCCAGTTAATCCACAGCAAATGTTACGTATGAAGAAATCCTTCCCTTTGAGACTTCATATTCCTTGGCCTATAACAATAAGCTATTCAACCAGAATAATCTGCATTTCAGTCTATGTTTGGAACTCTTCATTTTACTTCTATACTAGACTCCAGCCTTCCAATATCTGAGGAGAGGCTACAGGAGAGCTGGAGAGGGACTCTCAGGAAGCGCAGTGATAGGGCAAGGGTAACAGTTTTAAACTGGAAGAGGGGAGATTTACATTAAGTACTAGGAAGAAATTCTTTACTATGAGGGCAGTGAGGCACTGGAACAGGTTGCCCAGAATCATTGTGGATGTCCCATTCCTGGGAGTGTTTAAACCCAAGTTGGATGGGGTTTTGAGCAACCTGTCTAGTGGGAGGTGTCCCTGCCCATGGCAGGGGGGTTGGAACTCAATAATCTTTAAGGTCCCTTCCAACTCTAACCATTCTATGATTCCATGATTCTACAAAAACTATATTTTCTGTTGTGGATGAGCTGAAGCGGCTTCTTTCTGTGCAAAGATGCAAATAAAACCTAAACTTTCTTCCAAGTTCCTTCTTTCTTCACTTCCTTCCCATACTTGGATACTACTGAAGTTTGAAAGAAATGTCTCAACTCTGCTTTTAGCTGTATTTTTATTTTTCCTTTGACCGCAAGATTTCCCAAGATCTAAATGGCCTGAGAATGACAAATGAAATTATTTTTTCCAAAAATAAAAAGAAAATATACAAAAATTGTCAGCCACAGAGGATTTTAATTTCTGCACTTAAAAGTACCTGACATACTTTTTTTCTCAGAAGTTACCTTGATTATTCTCCATTGTTTCAGCAAAATAAAATAGGAACAATGGATTTTTGAATACAATACACCAAATTCAACCCTAGATGACAGCATCTGACTTCACCTGTAAAATTTAATCCAGTTCTTTTATACAACCTGTTCAGAAAATTCTTACAAAGGCTATCAAAGAACCAGCTAACTTGGTAGTGTAGATAACAGGGTGAAAGGTAACTTATTTAAAATAAAAGTTTAAAGAAATGGAAATATACTTTTAATTTATTTTGCAAATATTATGTGATCACAGTTTGCTTTAAACCATATTTTATTTTAGGTCCACAGTTTGTAAATGAACATTGAACTTTTGAATAAGACCTTTAGCTGTCTATTCATAACTTCTGCTATACAGTATTTTGCAGTCCCTGTCTGTGCAATTTCCTTTTATTAATGTACAAACAAAACATGATGAATTAAACATGTTATTGCATGTACTATTTGGCAAGCATCAAAGATGAGGTAATTGAAGATGGTTATTATTTCCAGCTGTACAGTGCTAGCACAAAATGACATTTAAATAATATGAGAGAAAGTAAAATAGGTGTTTTGGTTTTAACAATACTGTCCTCTAACCATCTCAACTCACTAATTTCTACTAATTATTTCAGATTATACCTTTGTCACAGAAAACTGTGTTTCAGGCTATTTAGATAATTTCTAATATGTAAAAACCTTGGAAACATTGTAATAACTAGATATGTTATTATAGCTAGATAGTAGAACCTAGTCAAGTCACCATATAGATCTCAGAAAGACATAAAAAATCACTTGTAGCAAAAATTAGCTTTCTTCCTCTTTGTTAAAAATAAATTAATCATAAGAAAACAACTTATCTTTATTTATTATTCTGAAATCTACAATAAACTTCTGATTTTTTGTAAATTTCTGTTTAACAAAAGAGAGTTTCTCCCACATTCTTCTGCGTAACCTTTAGTTCAAGATCATCTCAGTAAGAAACTATTGCATCTATCCTAGTTTGTTGTCTGGCAACTTACTGCAAGACACATTTTATCTGGTACATTTTTTTCTCAAAAATTATATATTTTTTTTTTTTTATTTAACCACATAGACAGTAGCTGAACATAAAGTAGGCAATGATACTGTTTCAACTAAACTGCCCAGTGCTAGAATTTTAAGAGACAACTGCCCCTGCAGGGAGCAAGAGGTCATTTTAATTTCCATGTTCTCACTGTATTTCTGTGGAATTAGACACTAAGTGGAACTTTTAAGATCTACAGCTGATTGTCATGTGTACACTAATTTTCTATTTGAAAGACAAAGTCAACAAATACCTGGTTTTTTTTAAGTCAATAACCATTACACATAACAATGCAGCGTACTGGATTGGGTCTGTCAGCCCCATGTTTCAGTAAATTTGGGAAAACTGTATGATGTAGATGTATTTTTCTACCTGTGCTTTGCAGAGGCCTCCTTCATAACATACAGCCCACATCCCAGTAGCTAGTGGATTTTCATGTGAGGCACAATTGGTCCCCCCAGATTTGCCCTAATAGAACAAACATGTTACTGTTGTCTTCAGTGCCTTCAGTCATAATACAGTTCTCACCAGTGCGCCAGTCTATTCCACACCTATTACATAAATGCTGAAACAGAGGACTGAAGATCAGCAGGTAACTTTAAAATCATGGTTTAGAGCTCATTTTGTTTAGTTGTGAACCATAGAGAACATGGTTTTTTAAGAGTGTGAAAAATTGAGAGGTAACTGAATGCATACCAGTGGAAATGTAAGGAGGCATTAATATGAATCAAATCTCCCAAAGATATTAAATAAAATCTATTTTGTTTATGATTTAGAAAAGTATGACATTAAAATAATCTTAGGTTTGTTTCATGTGGAGAACCATTGCATTTCACTTAGCTTATTTGGTAGAAAAACATCCTATCTAAATAGGAAAAAAACATGTATATACACAGAACACAGTGAAAAAATCTATTGATGATCATGAGATGGTAGAACTCTATTTCATTAACCCAATTCCCAAAAAGGATATTAATTTCTAGAAAAATCAAATTGCTCATCTCGCATCCCAAAAAGTGAATCACAAATAAAAAGCAAATACTTAGGGCTGGCACATATCTTCAGTGATTCTTACTTTTGTGAACAATTTGGTCACATAAACATAGTTTAAGAGTTCAGGACCAACAGTCTCTGTGATCATCTACTTCCTCTTCAAATATATCACTAGATCATATGTTTAATACTTCTACCACTGTGCTGAGTCTCATTAAATTACTTTTAGTCAAAACACTTATTCTAAACATGTATCTGAAGTCAGCCTGAAATCTGGGAATTAACCACATCCATCTGATAGAAGTTTAAGTGACTGATTACAATTCACCATTCCAAATATAACATATTTCCTATTTAAATTTGCCTGGCCTCAGGCTGTTTGTGCTGAACCTTGTCACTCCTTTCTTAAAAGTCCCATTTTATAACTGTATTTTCTCCATGTGAAAGCACTTAGACACTGTAAGCAATTCTCAGTTTTCTTCTTGGTGTCCTAAACACACTGAAGTCTTTTAACCCTCCCACTGAGAAGCTTTCTACTTATTCAGTCACACAGAGACTAATTCCTACCTCCTATTAATTTTTTTCAGCATCTTTCTTCAAATGCAGACACTGAAAGTATAAACAGCATTTCAGCATCAGCAGTTTCTGTAGAAGTATCACATGCATGACTTGGAATATATACCCAGTTCTTCCTGAATTAAATACAACTTTAAAATATTCCTTAAAATGCAGAGAGTGAGATTAGCACATTGAAAAGCAAAGACCACCACTCTGTATTATTTTTATTTTATAGCTTTATTTTTCAGTCTTGTAAAACATATTACATGAAAATAATGTCTGTTCATGCCAAACAAATTCATTAAAGTTAGCAGAACTCTTCGGTACATAGTTATTTTAACTCTGATGAATTGTAAGAGATTATATTTACATTTAAATTTCTATGAGAAGCAGCAATGCAAAAGGTTGCATGTTGTTGTGAATGTGCCTTGCTTTTGGGTTCTATGCCCATGATGTAGGAGGGCATAATTTGACATAAATGCATATTTCACAATTCTTATAAATATTTGTGTAGGTAACAGTAGAAGTGATCCTTGGTTGTCCAAGGCTGATTCATTTGCAAAGAATATGCTATTATATGTCATTTTTATTCCTTTTGACAAACCCATTTTTAAATGCCTTTGATCTAAAGTAGCGAGTTGTAGGTTCTACACTGCAACTGAAACAATTAAAAAAAAAAATTAAAAAAAAAAGAAAAATATTTTGACTATCATCTACTTATATATGGTACAAATGTGTGAACAGATCTAACAAGATTCTTTTCATCATCATTCAGCACAACAGGTTTTACAAAGTAAGCAAGTGCTTAAGAACCAAGCTGAAAAGCAGAGATTTACTAACATACTTATCTCTGGAAATGTTAGGAGCTGAAATTTAACAATTTTAAGGATCTTCTTTTTTCATGTAGCCTGATTCTGCTCTCTTAATTATTCAAGTTACTGTACAAATTTGAACCACCACCCTAGTATCACTCACCAATGTGATATTAATAAGGACTGGTGGATTCGTTCCTTCTACCAGACTTTTTAGGCAAAAATATGCTGTTCATGACTGAATATTAAAGTTTATGCCTTGAATTTCATGTGACTAATTTAAAGGTCATACTTGTTAACTGTTGCAAATTTTTGCCTACGGAACCTTTGACATTATAAAATGAAATATAATCTTATAACACTCTAAAATTCCTTCAGCCAATGGATTTTGTTTCATATGATGTGGCATTTCACATCTTGAAAGCATGACATTCCAAGCCCTACTCTTAAGGAAAAAACAGAAGTATATTGTGAAACTGATTATGCAGACACCTGTAAAGACTAATTGTAAATGAGTATGTTATAACCAGCACTGAAAACAACATGATGCTTTCTTCTGCATAATCACTTAGAAAAATGGGAAGAAATTAACTCACATTACAAAGGGAATGGACAATGTGTTGTATTTTGCAGAAGCACATGTACAGCTTGCTTGAGAAAGGGTGAACACCCTACTCTGATATCCTAGTTCATGATGAGTAAGCCATTTTGATTTCTTTCTCTGAACTCTTCTGACCTGATACTGTGCCACAGGGTTCCAAGGATCAAGTCTCATATGGCCCTAATGCTTCAGTAGACAAGTAGTGGTTTTCTGTCAGTGGGCTGTGGGTCCTGTGTGTTCACAAAAAAAAAAACAAAAAAAACACAAACAAACAAAAAAAAAAAAAACACAAAAAAAAAACAAAACACCAAACTCTACTGTGTAAAAGAAACCCCAAATCTGTTGACAGCAGGCTTGGGATCCTTATTTCCAGTCAAAAGATTTTAAGGATGTCAAAACTGCAGACATTTGAAATTACTGTAATAGATGTTTTAGCTCAACAAAGTGCCTGCTTCTCTAAAGCTATACTTGTAAGGCTTCAGCTTTTTAATCCGTGAAAATTATGCTAGTGGAGACAACATAGTTAAACATGTAGGATACAGCTTGACTGGAAGGTGCCACTGTCACTGCTGTGTCAGGAGATTGTAGCTAGTCGTGTATGAAAATCTAGGACACATTCCTTCTATTCACACCATAGAACTTTGCATTCTGGCTAGTGTGTTAGTAATAATACAGTAATATCTTTTAGATGACATGTTAAATCAAAGTTTTCCAGAGATTAGTGATTACATGGTACATTTTGAAAATGAGAAGGATAATAAATCTAGTGTCCTGACAAATTTCTTCAGTAGTCTTCATAACCTCCCCCTCTAAGTCAAGGGCATGGTCTCTTTGGAAGTTAGCATTTGTGCTCAAAGAGATGTCCTGCTCAAAAAGCTGCTAAAAGATTAACGGATATCTAATGCTCTAGGACACTTTGCAATATGCCATTTTTG
>VZRU01006765.1:3291-23988 GCA_013398155.1 Pedionomus torquatus | reverse complement strand
AAAAAAATTCAAACAGAACACTGGAGTGCTTGAGTTCAGTTAATATATTTTAAGTGCCTTTTCGGTTTCTGTGTAGTATCCAGCATTTGAATAGCATATTTTCCAGCTGAATACACAGCCTAAAAAAAAAAAATCTCCAAAAATTCTTCTGGTTCTTAAATGTAAAAGGCATTTTTTATTTGAACAGCTAGGCAGGTCTATCACATTTCTCATCAAAATGTAGCTTACTCCTAAACAGAGGAAGAATTGTAAATGTTGATTTTCCTGAGTGTTTCCAACCAGCATATTGACACTTTTTTTTTTAATTACAGGCATAAGTAATCATAGACATGTTTATACCATTTAAGACAGAGATTTTCTGACAGTTTAAAATGCACATGATACATTTTAGAACATTTGGGGTGCATTAGGTAATTGGCTTTCAGGTGTGCAAAAAAATGTGTGTTTGAATTGATTAAGTTCAAAGTATTGTATTCATTCTGACCCTTGCTTTACCGATGGAAACCGGCAGGATCTATATGTATTTATGGTCTCCTTGCTGTACCCACTCAGACTAAGCGGCAAGAGTGTTAGCCCTGGAATACCAGCTTGACTGTTATTGCTGATGAATAGTACAGAATATATTTTAACTTGGAACATAAACACTAATATGTACTGTTAAAAGAAGCTATCCTAATTACATATTGGGATGGGGTAAATGCAGTGTCTGATCTGTGCCATGTGCAAGGTGTACATCCCTGGAGCCTGAAGCCCCCTGCTCGCAGCTGGTATATTCAGGGACCAGCAGCAATGCCAGCTGCTTTGTACTGGGAGGACACTGGAGCACCATGACTCCTTTTCAGTGATGATTCACTGCTTGTTTTCCGGCAACAAGCTTGTTGTCAGGAACAAGGAACCTGTTTCTCAGATGCTCTGAAAAGGTTGAAGAACAGAGCTCAGGCTCCTCAAAAGGGTGCAGATTAATGCCACTTTTGGGTCTGTGAGGAATGTGTGTGAAGGGTGTTTATTCACTAGGGAAAAGAGCATGTTTAGTCACAGCCAACAACCAGAATCACATGGCTGCTTGCTCACCCTTAAGAAGGGCAGAGGGGAAAGAGGGAAAAAAAACAGGAGGGGAAAGGGAAAGAAAAAAACCTTGTGGGCTGAGATAAAGAGAGTTTAAAAGAAACAATAACTGAAAAGGAAAAATAACAATAATAATAGCAATGATAATAATAACACAGACCACTCTCACTTCCAGTGAGTTGGCACCATCACAGCCAGTGAGTGTGAACTCCCACCTCCCCAGCCAACCCCCATTTATATACTGAGCATGATGTCTGTGATATGGGATATTTCTTTCGCCTTTTCATGGTTCCATCATTCTGTCTGTGCTTCTACAGGAAAAAGTCCTTGAATAGTGTAAACATCACTTAGCAACAACTAAAAACAATAGGTATTATTGACATTTCTTTCACAACAATCACTAGAAAGAAAATTAACTCTTTCTCAGCTGAAACCAGGTCAGCAATAGATCCAATGAAGATATTCAGATAAACCACCAAATGGCCTTACACTGCAAGCCTATGATCCTTTAGATGTGCATTACCACTTAAGGATAGATTTTGAACTCATGGACAATGCTGTCAGCCTCTGTGGAGGTCTGTGACGATACTAGATGGAATAGTTTGCAGAGCCAGAGTCCCTGAGCCCTTCTTTTGGCAATAAAGGTGTTACAGGAATTATTCCCCTCCAACAGCATCTGAAGCAGACAGTTTCAAGGGAGTTGAGAGAACAAGACTGTTTAAAAAGTTTTGTTTAAACCTAAAATGTCACCAGTTCTGAAATGATCCTAAATATGAAGAAAGCTAAACAGAATAATTATATTGTTCCATTCACTGTTCCATTTATTATTGTCTGTGCAAGAAAATAAGCTCACATTATTTGTGATGACATACAATGCACACTATGCCAAATGTCAAAGGGAATTCTGTAGTATTTGGTAAGACCTTAGCTCTTTTGGTAGCGGGCACAACATAGCTAGAAATATATGCATGTATACAAAATGACCAGTCTTTGATTTACTAACATAAATCTTAAGTAAATATGCTAAATGAAACAGCTAAAGAAAGTTCAGAATTAACCAAGGTCAAGCAGTGCAGCAATCAAATAGTTTAAAATCTTTGCCTGTTAGAAATTTGTCTACAACACAGATTTTAAAAACCCCTTAATGTTGGCTAAACTGCAAACAGATTGCAGGCTTTGGCAATATAAATTAGTGAACAACTGGCAGCCAGGGATAAAGACTGTGCTGAGAATGTGACCAATGAGTTCTTGGATTTTGTTTGACCAAATGACTGCCCTCTTACATCCACACTGTGAAATCTAGTGCAGCAGTCATTGCAGGGGCTCCAAGACAACCCAGGTTAATAAAGCAACAGCTGTGGGTGTAAAAATGTGAGGCTCTGATCTATCCCCATGCTCTCTGTCTTTCTGAAAACATAGACTCAATTTTAGGGAAGAGTAAGAATTTGGCAAAGGTATACTGAACTACCTTCTTGTATTATGCTAGCTTTAGGACCTTCTGACTCAGACATGTTTTTTATAGAAGACAGAAATAACAAAGATTGCAGAGACCACAGGCTCCCTTTTACCTCCACAGACAGTGATGAAGTCCATGTTTGGGAGACTTTATTTACCTTTGTTCAAGGTAAATATGAGGTCAGATTATGCCATATACTCTCAGCAAGAATGCACATTTATGGCACAGCTATTATAAAAAAAAACCCAAACAAATAAAAGATAAATAACATGCCAGAACAACTGAAAAGCAAATTAGTCCATTTCCAGGAGCTTTCTGATGACTATATGTGACTGGTACCCCTTGGTCCTCACCCCTGGCAATGTGGTTAGCATAACTAATGCCATTTTGTGAGGCAAGCAGCCATTCTCTGTAACTGAGTGAGTCACATTATTTGTTCCCTTTCCCTCATTATCAGCTCTGAAGGTCCTGTGAACCAAGTAGACAAACCAAACAGATTTATTCTTCCCCTCCCTACCAGTCTCAAGGTTCCTGGGCACCAGGCTGATTGTTCCCTCCTCACTGGCCTTTATGGTCACAGGCACCCAGCCAACCAGGTGGTGTTGATGACCCCTCACAGGACAGGAAAGAAAAAGAGCACACAAAATCAAGTATTTACAAGACCTAAGTAGGAACCTGGACCAAAACTTCTGGACAATGAGACCTGTGACACCCATGACACCCCATGGCCATGGATGCCTCTACTGTCCTCTGCCTCCTCACAGGATTGAATGAGCAACACATATTCTCCTCTATGATTTTTGAGTCTACATTACAGTTCTTATATTGATACATTATATCATGTATTAAGGTCTGGTCCAATCTGCAGAGTGACTGGATGATTAAAAAGCATAACTTAAGTTGTATTTAAATTCTGTATTACCTACAGGTTTTACTACATCAATTCTGCTTGTAGAAATCCAGTAGCATTCTAGTCATAAATTCTGTGCTATACAAATCATAAAATCCTGTTAAGAAAATAAAGCTTTAATTGTAACTACAATTTAGATCCATCATCATTCTGCCAAGGGTCCCCAAAAGAACCTGCCTGTCCCCTCAGTGTCGAGTGACACTAAAGCTGTGGAATGTCCAGCTGGAAATACAAGAGCAAAAACAAAGAGCTATTTCCTCATCAAAAGATAAATCCTGCAGGAGTCACATTTCACAGGAAGAATCCAGAAAAACACAATGTAGTCACTTCCCTGCAGCAACAGAACTGTTCCCTGAAGATTCACATTATACTTAGTTACAGCCGTGAGGTGGGATATAGGAGCTCATTCAAGGCTTCTTCTAACTCCATGTTGGGTGACAAGGCTCAGACATTAACTACCTATATATCAAACTGTGATTCCACACAAAGCAGAAGTGTTACACAAGGCAGCAAGACCCTGTGACATGTTTTTACGAGGCTTCTTGATCTGGACCATTAGAATGGTAGATGTGTCCTTTTTCCACAGCAAACATGACTCATGAGACTGATCATCTCTTTCATAATCAGGTGATACACTTCCCCCAAAACACATGCGCAGAGAGAGAAGCAGTTTGGTAGGTAAGAATTAATGCCAGTTTCAGGATTAATTCCACTTTTGAAGCAACTTTGAAGCAGGAGGAAACATGATTTGGCCCTTGCTAAAGTGGAAGGAGAGAAACAAGAAATTTGTCAGCCGTAGTAAAATTGATAAACCACAACACTTAATAATTCCCGATTGGGAGTGACAGAGGAGAAAAATGATAAACAGGTGACCAGAACTTTGATGCAGACCAGAAAACACTCTTCAAACTCTACTATCCCATGGGAAAAAATATATTGCAAGTAACATTCTCTGGGCAATACTGTGTGTTGCTCTCCACTTGCCTCAGCTTTAACCTTTTATTTCTGATGCCATTAAGCCACATCTGCATGTCTTAAAATGAAAGGTTGTCTACAGTATTACCTGTAGACAACTGTAGACCTGTACTCAGATTACCTGAGATCACTGAATGGGTGCCTCTGGAGGGCATCTCTTGAAATTCACATAAGAGCTCAAGGGGGTAATTTAGACCTCAGAATGTATTTTTTGGTATATGCAAGAAAACAGGCAGAAACATTTTGCATTCCAGAAACCTTGAGAAAGACAGACACAATAATCAAGGATAAAAACAATTAGATTTACAGAAATAGATCTGAAGCAGTTTCATGGAGAGGACATAGAGTCTGGGTGACTACAGTCAGTCGTAAGCCTCCTGAAATACAAGACAAGAGACACTCTTGGACTGTGAAGCAAATATATGAGAGGCAGCCCTGAAAGTNAAAAAAAAAAGAGAATAAAAGGTAGCTTTTTAAAACTAATTTTTTACTTGTCCTAAAACCCACTTTTGTCTCAAATGTTTTAAATTCAGGAAGGTATGTCTAAGACATGAGTCCTAGTCAAGACAGAATGAAAAATATACCTGAAAAAGGTATGAATCAAAGGTAGAATCAAAAGGTATGTTCAGCTATGTATTATCAATGTGAACATACTACAGGTTATTAAATGAAGTAACTGATTGGACTATGTTCAGAAGAAAAGAGATGGGAATTTAACTTTTAGGACTTTATAGATAGTTCTAATTCTTAAAGCTGCAGCAATTCCACTGATATAAGACAAGCTGAGCAAACATAGCCAGACGATGTTTGATCCTATATGCCTACAGGAATAATGTGCAAAGTGGCAGATCCAAAGTAGATTCTCTATAACTGAAATGAACTTCCACTGAACTTTAGTAATGCAGAACATCTTAAGGTAGTAAATAAAATCATATCCCATACAAAAACATGGGTATATTCCACTGAAATAGTACACAGATTTACTTTTGGTGTTGCTTGTGTTGAAGTCATGTTGTTAATGATGTCATCCCTTTAAGATGCTGTCCTTAAGACACCAAACCTGTAAACATTTGGGCTGGTAGTAAAGTGATACCTAATTAGGAATAACTAGCTGTCTCATCCATGATGCCAAGTGAAAAGAAACAAGAGTACAGTAACACCAGAATTACCTGCAGAAACCATAAGGAACTTGGAATAGTCATCAGGAAGTGGAAAGAGAAGTTTTCTGTGGAGTGCTCTCTGACAGCCTTCCACATTGATGGCACTACTCCATACAGGTGCTGGAAACTTGCCATTTTTTCTGCACAATGCTACACCTTTGCTTTATACATCAGCCAACTCAAAGCCTCATTTTCAAAGATCTGTGAAAAATATATTTTCCCATTTGCAGGGCTGGAAAACTCTACATCTTCAGATCATACACAGGGACCAACACATTAGAGTGCTTAGCTTTAGGATGTGCTGGGAAGAGGAAGAAAAAAAAAATAGTCTTGAGGAGCCTCTCCTCTTAACATTTGAGCTTTGGTAGGACTTTACTGAAAAATTCTAGCCTGTTTCTCCATGGGTCATACTTCCCACCCTGCTGTATTCTGATGTTCATTGTGTGAACAGCCTAAACTTGTTGGAGAGTACCCACAGTCCTTCAGATTCCTATAAGTCTGTGGGAAGCTGTGGCATGGTAAAAATTTAATGGAATCTGGAACATAACCCTAGATGTAGGCTATAGTATAATAACCTACATCTGTATCCAAATTTTCCTGTCTAGACATGTTTTTAGAAAAATTTCAGCACTGTGAAGAGTGTGATCTTTCATATGACAAGGTTGTTGCATTTATTTACTCTTTAGAAAGCTTATGACCCTAAGCTTAGGAAGAGATAGTTTTAAGGTGAAGGTGGAAGTTATTTGAACAGTGCCATTTTTCTAAGACTTTAAGGCCAAACCCCTCAAAAAAATAAGAGTATAAGGTGTGTAAATGGTGACTTGATCAAGCAGCCTGGCAAACATACTACTGAAATGAAAGAGGCAACAAAATGTTTCATTTCCTGTTAAAAAGCTGAAGAATTTTAATTTAAACTTATTTAGAATTTCAAGCAAATTATTTCACATAAACCAGTCATAAGGCACCATGCAAAATAGTGCTATTCTGGAGGAAGTAACTAACTTCCATTCTGCAAAGCTGGAAGCTGTCAAACTTAAGTAAATATTTTCTTAAGGAACTGGTGTCACATGAATGAAAATATACAGAAACAAAAATGAGTATGAGACTGGTGTGGCATAGGAAAAGTCCCCTCAAATCTAGGCATAATTTGGCTGGGTGGCTAATAGGTTTTGACCCTACTGCAGTAATAATGAAATAAAATAAATAAATAAAAACAAGAGAAAGAATAGTTATGAGGCTTCTTTTTAAATATATCCCATCTCTACTGGAATTGTGAGGCCTTCTGCCAAATCAATTTTAGTAGTCACTTGAGACATTTGTGTCTGACTGTCCTCACCTTTCTAGTATATTTATTTATGTCTCCCTTGAGCTCAGAGGCAGAAATGGGGCACCTGCCCCCACTTTGGTGAGATGATTCACATGAGTGCAGCCTGAAGTCTCCTTTTTCTGTCTCCAAGTGAGGGAGCAGAGGAAAACCCACGTTCATGTGGGGCTCAGCCTGTGTAAATCACAAAACATGGCTCAGATGTCCACCATTCACTGTGTACTCTGTCTGATTTCCCAAGCTTCTGAGAGACCCCTTATTCAGTATCTACTGTCTCTAATTGGATAGATGACATTTTACACTAGGCCTAAAAGTATGTATTGTATGCTGGTGACATTTATATATCCAGCTCTGTCTTAATTATTAGAAGTGTGGTAAGTAGGAGAGTGTTAGATTGCCATCTAATCACCATCTGAATTATTGTTTAAATCGTCATTTAAATCATCATCAAAGCATTGTTAAACACTATTTCATTACCATTCAACTATTGCTTAATCACTGTTTGAAGATCATTCAATCATCAATTTGTTATAATTTGATCATCATTTAATCATTACTAAGGCCCTTTGAGTTAAACTTACAATGATGAGTTTTTTCAATAATTCACCTCTGACAGATACCAAAAGAAAATTAGTCTCTTCTTGTGTTTCCCGACTTACAGAACTGGCAAGGAACTTCAGGAGAAAATAGCAGAGGTAAGAAATATAAATACAAGCTCTGGGTGCTGTAAAAAACCCAAATCTTACCAAAGCCATACTACATGAATATTAGATTCATAACATTTGGCTGAAGAAAGCATCAGGTTAAACAGTCAAGCTAAATAAAAGCAAGAAGGTAAATTTGAATATAGCCTTGATGTTCCTCAGCTCATTCTCGCTGTAAATGAAGTAGACTTCTAACAATTTATTACTTCATGGGTTATCCTCTTCTCATTTACTTGTTACTTCACCAGTCCCATTTTCTTTCTTTATATTATAGGCTTGAACATAACCTGTTTAAGACACTACAGTGTTTATTGATTAAGCAACATATTATTAAGAAACCAATAAATAATCTAAACATAGCAAAGTTAGTAATTGACCACTATATTATTTTTCACATTCCCATACACAGTAATGCACAATACTATACACAATAATATTTTTTGTCACTCTTTGATGATGGTTGTACTCTTCTGAAGTAACCCTTCTTTGAAGCATAACACAGTACTGACATCTACTTCCAGTTGCAGCCCCCAGCCTCCTCAAATCATCTCCTTACTCTTGGCTTGGATTATTTGTCCTCTATTCACATATTGTTCAAAATAGTGCCACTTGCTAGTTTCATTATTATTGTTCTGGAATATTCAGGGTGACCTATGCTATATAGGTTTATTCTGACAAGTATTCGTGCACTAAGCAGCATGTGATCTGCCCTATTACTTACAATACTTTTTGAAATAAATGTAAAATCTACTAAAACTTTTCTGCTTAGAATTAATTTGTACTTTTGTGTATTTCTGGTTGTTTCTACTTTATACAGTATGTGTGCAAACACACAGAAGTCTAAGAATCTGCGTTTAATTGTCTCACTGAGTTATTCCAGCAGTGGAAGTCACTGCAGCCTGCCATCCCATTCAGTTTTGGTGATAAACTAGAGCAGCATGACACAGCTGGGACCTCAATGAGAAATGTCCCTAGGATTGTAACCCAGAGTCACACATTGCAGAACAGATGGGCAGAAATTGTTAATTTGCAGTTGAGATTCACCAACTCCAGAAAATTAGAGAATGCAATTGGTGGCAAGAAATCTGGACAAATTATACCAGGAAACATACAGAACAGAACTAGTTAACGTACTGATGCTGATCTAGCTTGGGCTTCACAGAAACATTTTGGAGATTAAAGAATAAACCCAACACAGTAAATTTAACATTAAATGTACAGATCTAGACTTAATCTGAAAACTTACAACTTCAGACTGTGAGGCACCACAGAATGTGAGTGGAGGAGTCCCTGTGACATGCATAGACTGTTGTCCCTTTGAGAATCAGAATGGAGAGATTGTTTGGGTTCTTCTGAATTGGGTTGTGGTCTCCTGTCTCCAGCTGCTCATTGTAATGGATGAGAAACAGGAATAGGAAGACCTCTGAAGCAGATTCATAACTGGACTTTACAGATATTCACACCTTTAGAAAGGGAACTAATCTTAAAACCTGTGGGAACAGGGAAGAGTCAGATCATGGGACGGTCCTATATCACAAACTCTGAAACAGCACGAAAGAGACTTAAGGCCATAATGCCTTATTGTGTGGACCTGCTTTGGGGAGAGCCTACACCATGGACCAGGAGAATGGGGAGTCCTACCACATACCAGAAGAGGACAGTTATGCCACATGCAGTGGCAAGATAGCTAAAAAGTTCAGAGCTGTTGAAATTGCACTAGGGACAGAATTTTTTTCTCAGGTACAAGTGACTCCAACCATGTAAGCATTTATAGATTAGCGTTAGCACCATTAAATGACCTGCAAGCAAACTAGAAGTCTGTGGGAAAAGAGATAATGTAGTTCTTATAGATAGCAATGCTAATTAGATTAGAAATTGTTCTCTGAACTACTTGCATACTGTTAGTGGACTTCAAAGCAATCTTGGAAAGAAAGCTCTGAAATCATCCAGTGGAATTTATAATGGGATAAATAATTGCACAAAACCCATATCAGAGCAATGAGAATAAAAGCTAGAATCTCTTAAACAAATGGAAGTGACTGGAAATCTCTGCTACTTTGTAATCCAGGAACTGCTGTGCTTTGCTAATTCTGAAATTCAGGGTGGTCATATGCCTTCAAAAGAAAGAAAAAAATTACAGGGTCTTGTAGATATATCCAGTTGATATACATCTAATATTAGGTGTGAAATTACTTCCATTCACTGGTCATAGCACATTCAGCCCTAGAAACCATTAACTACAGATAAAAGCAGTTACAGAATCAGGCCCCAGATGCTCTGATAACCTACAAAGTCAATCCTGGTTGTGAAACGTTCTAAATGTCAAAGTTAATCTAAGCATCCATGTCAAGTAGGAGGTCCTTTTTCTTTAGAGAGACATCCTTGAAAATATGAGCCAGTATAAATCAGTGTAGACAGATAATCCAATTAAAATTTGTCACTTTTTTTTTTTTCCTTGAAATTCATGGGTTATAAGACTAGTCTTTGTGAGACTGTGAAACTAACAGTTCCTCCATTATCTGAAGGAAAAGACAAGGCTGGGAGAGACAAAAAGAAAAGCTGAGGAGCAGGACTCTAGACTAATTGTTTTTTTGCAAAGGAACTGGTGTTTGCAATGTCCAAAAAGCCATTAATGATGTCAAAACTGATGTGTCCCCTCTCATTCAGCAGGTTGCATTTCTCTTCCTCAAATATAAAGTGGAAAATTTCATTCTGAGAGAAGTGCAGACCAGGAGCAAACATGGCTACTCTGTAGTTCTTCTTCCATTCTCTTCTAGCAGTTCACTGCCTCTCCTCTACTGCCAGAAAGACAGAAAGCAGAATGAAATTTAGGAATGCTCTGGAGATACAGTGAGAGATTGACAAAGGCAGAGAAAAATAATGGGAAGAAAAAGGAATTGATAGTGCACACATGATGATGGAAGATGTGAACAGACCAGCAGAGTGTAAATGGAAGAGAAAGACCTGGAGGCAGGAAAAGGACACTTCTCAGAAAGAAGGATAAGGACAGGAAATAATGATTTGTCTTATAAAAAAGTCCATTAGCTGGATCCCTCCATCAGCACAAGAGAGCTGTGGAGTAATACTAACACCATCCACAGCTGACATTTCTGCTGTATTTGAGGGCTTGGTGGAGAATGGAAAGAGATGCAATCATGGGATTTCTCTACTGTCTGTTCATTACTTGCTACAGTTTCCAAATATTCATTGTAATGTAAATGTAAAATGTAAATAATGTAAAAAAAAAAAAGTAAATAAATGTAAATGTAAAATGTAAAACAGCTATTAATGAAAAAATCTGCATACAATCATAACACAGACACTAGTTTGTTCCAAAAGTCACATTGAAAGTACTTTGTTGTTGGATGTTCACTGTCCATGTGCTTTCTCTCGGTTTACAAACAAGGAGAATCAATGTTATGTGTCACTAAAAAACAATTATTTCACAGAAATATCTGACAGTAAATAAGCAAACAAGTAATAGGTGCCTTTAAGTTTTAAAGTATTCTTTTAAATCTGTGTGGTGTTTTTACAGATACATTACTGGAAGTCGGTATATGGCACTCTTATAAATACTGAACTAAGTACATGGGTGATGAGACTTCGGAATATGTCCACCCCAGCTCCATGTGGTGTCACCTGAGCTCACTCTGAGTGGGCAGATCTGTGCTAATGTGTGCACAGTGTTTCTGATACTTTAACTGTCTTCTTTAGAGATCAGAAAAGAATTTAAGATTTATAGGACCAAATGATCAGAACCAGAAGAACACGATTCCTTAATCTGCTGGCTGAAGACCAGAGAAGATAATATTTCTAGTTCTTTGTACAATCACTATGCAAAGCATCCACAAACAAATTTGTTTGTAAGCTCTGTCATACAAAATGTGAGACAGAGATCACAGCCTGTGTTTTTCTTCAACCAGGTCAGTGATCCGTCATTGAACTTCAGAATCATGTTTCTTCCTGTTCTCCCTTTTGGGTTTGGCATGTCTTTTTCACAGTTGTACATGGCCTGAGGTTCTATGAGGCCCTGGGCAACCTGTTCTAGTTGGAGGTGTCCCTGCAACTGCAGGGAGGTCAGACTAGATGGCCTTTGGAGGTTCCTTCAAGCCTGGATGATTCTATGATTCCATGATCTTCAGTAGAGTAGCTGGAAGATGTCTATGTTTTTCCCTGTTCCCTGCTCCCACAACAGTAATAATAACAAGGTGATAGGCGTTCTTCTCTGATGGGACATGGAAGACATCATGTTGAATCTTCTCAGGTACATCTGGGCCAAACCCCCTAATTCCTAGCTTATAGTATATAACAGATGCCTGACAGCAGCATGATGTAGTTTGATTTGTCTTCTGTAGCTTTTTTTTGGTTGGTTGGTTGGTTGGTTGGTTGGTTGGTTGGGTTTGGTTTGGTTTGTTTGTTTTTGGTTTTGCTTTTGTTTTTTTAATAGGGACTTCTATTCTGCTTTTTCATAAAATATCTGTGACATCACTGAATTATTATTCCCACCAGCCTAAAGTGCTTTTTCACACCCATGGCTAAGTAGTTGAAGCTTTGAACAGGGAAAGGACTGAAGACCTAATAATTTTCAGGTGCCTCCCACTCAGGAGTCTGTGCATGACCTCAAAGGTCCCTTCCAGCCATGAAGATTCTGGGATTCCGTGATTAGCATGTTGATTGCAGACTTTATTACAGTGGACATGCATTTGGAATCATGCACCTCACACCACCCCAGCAAACTGAAAAAACTAGTCCAGGGCTTCAGATGTTCCTCAGAAAACCACTGATGTTTCAGATGACAAGATATAAATTTGTTGTAATTACACCACTTTTCTTGGATCTAGCCCTCACTGCAGTTAGGATCATGCATATTTAGCAAGTAGTATCTTCCAAGTTCCAATAACATGGAACTCTGGAAATCTGCCTTTCATGCCATGTTCTTTTCATGTGTGCTGTTTAATCTTCAAAAACTAACTCTTTGTGGTATTTCTGGTCCCCCTCCTTCTCGTTACCAGTATTACACATTCTAAAAGGTTTGAGGCAGACATTTTTTACTATTAGGTTTATATGGTGGCAAATATCCTATGCCTTGATTCCCACTAGGGACTGTAATGTTAATAGTATCTTTGGTGATGTTCAAAGCAAACAGAACAACAGCTCTTGAAAAATGGACAACAAATATTGCTTTAGGACCTTTCTGTATCCATTGTGAATGTACTGAGGCATACCCTGAGGGCCACTCTGGCCCTGTTATGTCAGTGATGCACAGAAGCTGTTCAGCTTTTTATTCAGCCAGATGCACAGAAAACTGAGTAGCAGCTGGCTCTAAAACAAGCTGAAGAGACGCTCTGTGGCCAGAGCACTGCTGTGCTCCAGTGCAACACACAACATGTGACCGTCATGGAAAAGAAGGCCATGCATTCTCACATCAGCTCTTAGAAGCCCAAGATGTATGAAGATGATCCCAAAGTCATAAATCACTCCCAAGTGGTGCACTGAACAGAGATTCTTCACAAGAATCTGTATAAGGCAAATCTGCCAATTCCTAAACTTTTTTTAGAAGTCTTTTTAAACCTAATTCTAAATGGATACAAAAATATGTATTTCAATAAGTATAGGTCACATATAGTCAATGACATTTAGGCATTTCTTCACCAGGAAAATGACATATCACATCAGGGTTTTGTTCATATTCACAACATAATCAATAGCTATCAGTTGATAGTAATTTTAAGCTAAAATGTAGGGATGACCCTGGTATTCAGTGTTTGTAAAAGTAGATCCCAAAGACACAGCTATGTGTCTTTGTGGCACAGCTATGTGGCACATCCACCTCCCTCCCCTTCTTTTTTTTTTTGCCATGGTTCAGTTACAGGAATCATGAACTGAAGATACTTCTCTTTTTCTTAACTAATTTAATTGATAACAAGGAAATAATTACTCATAGCAATTAATTTGCCTGTTTCTCCTTCAGAATTTGTCTGCGTAGCCCTGTATTACCTAAATAAAACAAAGTGCATATTGTCTCCGATATTCAGTATTTCATACTCAACAAAAGCTTGCCATGGTTTTAAGTTAGTTTCACAAGCTTACTGTTGTATTAGCACACTCTTTTGTCTGTGAA
Organism: Pedionomus torquatus; assembly: GCA_013398155.1. Taxonomy (NCBI): domain Eukaryota; kingdom Metazoa; phylum Chordata; class Aves; order Charadriiformes; family Pedionomidae; genus Pedionomus; species Pedionomus torquatus. The sequence continues at coordinate 10,273 of VZRU01006765.1, read as the reverse complement.
CGTAATAGCTCTATTACAGACATATTTGGGGGAAGGAGAAGAATGGGGGGGGGGGGGGGGAGAAAGCTTCTTTGTGAAAGCCTGCAATTAATCAGTTAAAGATCTGGCTGCAAAGTCATAATTTATTGATGGTTACACAGAGGATACTGAAATGGTAGTATTAGTGAGTTGGTAGATTTATACAGCTTATATGTGTTCTAATCACAAGCACTAGACATATTTTGCCCCTGTAAGTTTCTGAATATAATTGCATCAAGATGTTTATTTAGCAATCCAAAAACTTTCTTAAGAATAGTATGGAGTAGTGGGATTATCATAAAAGATAAATATTTACAGTACATGGGAAAACATGTTCATTCTGTGTTGGAAGTTTTCTAAAGATCTTGTTGATGTTGGCAGAATAATTGCATATTTGATTGAAATTTTTTTGAAACGAGAAGAACAAACCTAAAAAAATGTAGTAAAGCACAACTTAACTGTATGCAGTGCTTAGGATTCTGCTAATGAGGTAAATCTTATTGATTTGACTCCCAATTATACATGATTCTACTAACTAGCCACAAGATATTTCTTCTATGGTAAAGGCTGTAGTTAGCATATTATTCCATTTAATTCCATTTCACTCCTCCCCTCTCTTCATTTCTATTCCATTTTGTTTCTATGGCATCAGGACACGAATACGAACTTATTAAAGGATCCATAAAATTATGCTTCCTTTTTAATATATATTTAAGCCTAACAATTGAATTTTCAACAGTATTTTGACTGTCTGTAAGTAATTTCCAGTGCTAATTTATTTTTCTATAAAAACACTTTTGTTAATTGTTTTGAACAATTTTGGTTTGTCTGAAGCGCAATTTTATAAAGGTTATATAAATTTTGTTTCTGTAACTGGACATAGATTAGAGAGATATTTCTGGTTTCTAATGAAAAATATTCAAAAAACTGTGATATACTTAATTTTGTTTTTTTTTTCTTGGGAAAAAGAAATAAAATCCTTGACTGTAGTGTTCATGTTAGATAGAAAAAATGTTCAAGCATGTGGACTTTTCTCATATGAAAATTGCACTGACCTTAACAAAATAGTACCTTTGACTAAGGTTTCTGCCACAGAAATCTGTACTGAAACTTTTTTAACAGAAGTCCTGATTTCAGTGAATAAATCTACATACACCTGTAGGCTGACTGGCAGCAACATCATTAATCATCTGAGTAAGGATTTGTATGTTTAGGCACCAAAATGCTTATTTCTGCAGTTCTGGACTGTCACACGTGACTATTCCAGATAATCATATTAATCTAAATTGTGTTCATGTACTTTCAGTCACTCATTTTTCTTCCATTGATCTACATTGACTAGGAGTAGCAGGAAGAAAAGATAATAGGAAATGAGGTTGAAACACACTCATAAAACAGAATCAAATTGCAAGAACCTTTTCCAAATGTTTGCTTGGCTTTCCATAAAGGCTATGAAACCATTGCTCCATTATTTCCCTAAATGAAAGAACAGCCCTTCTGAAGTACACGGCTGTGTTTCTTTTTGAGGTCTTAAAGTTATAGAAGATCCCAAATGCAAAATTAATTTAAGTGTAACCAAGCTATATAAACCAAAACATTTTTTCCAAAGGAGGGAAAGACATGAGCCAACTAATGCTGGTGAGCTGGTGAGCTGGTGACTTTCAGAAAGTCCTTCCTTTCTCTCCCACAGGAGTTCTTAAGAGTAGAGGCAAGATTTCACCCAAAATAACTGAAATAACTTCTTTGTGATGATGACAGCACATGAGAAATATTGTAATGTCTGAAAGATGACAGAGCTTCAAGAAGCCACATACTTTATGTGCCTACCTTTAAGTCTATATGTCAGACCATTTACGGCAGTGGACTGACATGAGTCCTTAAAAATAAGTGAACACTTAGCCACTTTATAAACAGAGCTCTTAAGTCCGCAAGAAGTCCACTTGCATAATAAATAGAGTCAAAGGTCATCTATGTGTACTGTAAGCACATAAGTAAGAAAACATTATCCAAAATTTTGTAGGGTTTTTTTTTTATTATTATTATTATTTTACAGCTGGTTGGTAGTATGCAGAAGCATCTGTAGGATTTGCAGATTTGTTGGATTACATATAAAAATGTATGTAAAAATATTTGACTTTATGTCTGCTTAAGTACTAAGGCTGATGCCCCTGTATAACAATACACACACAGCTACCTTTGTAGCACGCACATTTATTTACTGGAATGTAAAGAAGCAGAGACCTTGTAAATGTAAAGAAGTATCACCTTGACTCTTAAGGCTGAGAAATATGTCAGGAAGTGACACTATAAATGTACAGCACGTCTACCACTGACGGTATTGGCAGTAGAATTTTGCCCTTTTCCACTTGGACAGTTCAGTGTATCTATAAAATGGGTGTAATGATTATTGCCTGCTTCACCGTGTTGTTTGGCTAAAATTTTTGGACTGAGTCCTGCAGATTTCCTCTGTGCACAGATATCCACAACTCCCATCCTATTATGAAGGACTGAGTCCCTGAGGTAATGACTGTGTTGGGTCTTTGAGATCCTGAGAAATCAACACATGAGTATAGTGGTATAGTGTTATTAAAGCAAATTACTACAACCTTGTTACAAAGTATATTTGAAAATAATTTTCAGTGGTTCTTCTAAACAGGTGCTTCACGCATCTTCCTTTTGTCTTAGCATGTTAGTCATTTGCTTAGCTTTTGAGTCATGGGTGCTATAAACATCCATGTCTGTGAAGCTCCACTAAGAGAGTGGTGGATCTGAGGGGGAGGAAGGACTATTCTGCTGGTCTATTCTGAACTCCTGTCATAACTTCTGCAATAAACCTAGTTTGTTTTTTTCCTCCTTTCTACCACATAAACAAATGTTGTCAATCTCAATAGTTTCAGTATTGACAGAGTAAAATTTGTAACGCAGTCTAGCTAAGGAAGCAGAAGGCCTGAAGCAAATAAGGCTAACCCAAATTATCTCTGAAAATCCAAGTATGGCAAAATATACACACGTCATAAAAACATTCTTATCTTGCCATGCAGAGGTGGAAGATGGTTCATTGCAACATGCGGTGCCAGTATTAGGATTTCTATTGTCACACAGCAAATCAATCTCTAAATTAAAAAGAAGGAAACAAAAAAAAAGTAATTTTAGGTTTAAAAAAATCTGATAAGAATTCTCCATCTGCCATGTGCCACGGTTGACAGCTGCTTCATTTTGCATAGCTAAGATCAACCTGACCTTAGCCAGTCAGCCTGTGTAGGGTATACGGACATTTTTGAACATATTAGTGGAAAAGTATTAAGGTTTGGCAGAATTTTCTGTTCTTTGCCTTCTGTCTTTTGCTCTGATTAATACCTATCCCTTTCTATATTGTTCCTGTCTGTCTCATATTTCTTCTCTGCGGTAGATGCCTTTTAAGCGTAGCTTGATTCAGCCGTAGTTGACCTTTTATAGAGCAGTGCTGACTCACATCAAGTTTTTATAGGCCTGCTAGTTTCTCCACATATGCAGAGCAGGGGTCCTCTTTGACCTACAGGAGTTACAGAGAGAGAGACGGAGATTTTGGGGGAGGGAGGTTTGGCAGGGAGCAGGAAGGTCCTTTCTTTTGAAAGAGCAATGCTTTCTTAAAGACAAACTAGCAAACAAACAAACAAAAAAGGTACATTATCATTTTAGGGGAAAGAAATACTTTGCAAATCCAAGAGTGGCAAATAATTAAATAATTACAATGTTACAATAAATATACACATAAACACATTTTGGCAAATATATTAAGACTGAGTGTATCCCTAACAGAAAAGTATTTTTGTGAGAGATTGGAAAACTTTGCAGTTGAGTGTCAAATCATCATAAGTGGCAACATCTGATTTGACAGAGCCTCAGCATCTAACACACACACAACATCTCCAAGAAAGAAGTTATTTTCTTTTTATTTTCCTTCCCTGCCTCCATCTTCCCTCCCTTCTTTCCTCATTCTGTCATGATCTCTCCTTCATATTCTTTTTGCCATCAATTTCTTTCCTTCTTGCTTATTTTCTGTTTCCTATGGCGTAGCATTCAATTTCTTGAACATTGCTCTCACATCTGCCCCTCTCTTGTTCTACTTATTCCTCCATAATTTTTTGTTTGTGCTTATCCTACCCCTTCCACTAGATTAATCCTTTCCTATCTTCTTCCTATATCTCATTCTCTTTACTGTAACCACTCCTCACACACAAGTTTTGCCCTACCACATGGCACAACCACGTATTGTCTTCAGATCAGATCATATACAGCCTCTTTCCAAGGCACCCTATTCATTTTGGAACTCTTGACAACAATGGGAATGACACAGCCTCTTTACTGATTGCACTTGCAGCATTGCCCAGACTATGTGTCATCAAGTACAGTCTTGGGGCTAGAGGGCATTTACCAGCCTGCCTCCTCCTAAGAGGTTTTCTTTTCTTTCCAACCTTTCATGAAAACAAGTGGACTAGAGCATAACAGCTACTTTACAAGCAAACCAGAACATTATCATAAAGACATCAAATGTCCTCTGATCTGCGGGTCAGATACCTTGTATGTGCAGATAAGAAGTTGATAAAGTCTAAAAATTCCTGATTTGCAAAACATGTATTTGGCAGTGAAACTGTTAAAGTATTCCAGGGTCTTCAGTGGCTAAGTTCACCCTGTGCATGTTTGTTTACACAGCAAAACAGAAGCTGTGGGCAACAGAGTCGGAAAAGTCACAATATGTGGATGCAAATAACCATACAGGCAGAAATACACATCCTATAGAGGATGAGAAAAAACAATGACAGGAGGCTCAAGTTCTTGCTACACTTACTCATGATACATTTCTTTTCATGAGCAGGGCTGAATGCAGGATTCTGAGCAATACAAAGGAAACCACAAGTAGCTTTAATAACGATTATACGCTCCAGATGAAAGTTACAAATGTGTAACACATGTATTGGTGGTATCTATTGCATTAATACTCTGATTGTCTTTCTATCTATATACATATATAACCCAATACCACTGCACTGTATGATATACCTTTCATCTTTGTACGTAATGGATGGCACATGTCCCACTCAAGGGAAAAAAACACTAAGCCATAAGTATGCTGTGCGTGCTTGTTCTTAATGTAAGATTTATGATTTATTGATGGCTTTTATTTGCCCCTGTTCAAAACAGAGACCACTGAACAGTGGACAGTACATAAAAATCCCTCCCCTCCTTTTCTTTTGCTTTCATGCATGAGAAATGATTGTACAAAGGGTCATGGTCCATCTTTAATTCATCCGCCTCACATGCTGATTGCACTACTTTCACTTGGGATTCCCCTATTTTGTATGTAGCCACTTTAACAAGTTTGTGTTTGCAATTTTAGAACTTTCAGGGTTGGCATTATGCAAATCTTGTTAAAGTGGGGGATTTTGTTGAGTTTGTTTGTTTGTTTGTTTTCCTGTTGTAGTGAAGTAGCCTCTCCTCAGAACAAGGAGTATAAAGAACAAGTATAATAACATAAATATAAGAACAAGTATACTCAGAACAAGTATAATAAACTGTGTGCTTTGCTGGGATATCCATGTGAGCACACCGAACTTGCAGCATTCGTGTACACTGAGGTTCTAATTGTTCCCTGTTTAGAATTTATCTCCTTTTTGGATGTCCCTACTGCTTCTTCGATCTTTAATTTTGCAAGATCGGTTTTCAGAATCTAAGCAATAATAGCTAACTTAACAGGAAATAATTTTGTATTTACACATATTAATCTCTTTGTATTTACACTACTCTCTTCAGCTAATTAGCTCGACCTGTCTAACCTGAGTGAATATATCTCGTGTGTTTATTCTTAAAATGCATATCTTAATATTTTTTTTCCTCAGGTCGTGGCTGTCAGTATCATTGTGCTCTTTGGGGAGGCAATAAATATACCTTATAATGGTAAAAGACGGGTGGTACATCCTCTGCTAGGTCTACCAGAGATCACTGTCTGCTAGAGAAGTGTTATTTCCCCTTCGCTGCTGGTGTTGTTGGGTCGTTGGGGTTGTTGGGAGATTTTTTTGGCATCGCTTGGAATCCTGTTGCGAAGCTCAGTAAGGCGCCGGGAAGGAGACGGAGTCTCTCGATGGAAGACCGGGCAGTGCTTTCCGCACAGCGACATTCAAAGTTGGTGAGACATTAAAGACGTCGCTGTGAGCAGTGTAGGGGAGAAGGTGGCAGTAATGAATGCCTAATTGCCTGGGAGAGAAAGCGCCTTAGCTCAGTCAGGAAGAGCCTCTCCGCAGCAGCTGGTGCTTCTCGCATCGGGAGGGTGTTTTTGGCTCCTCGCTTTGGCCCTGGGGAGCGGAGCGACGCGGAGCGGGTCAGCGCAATCCCGCCGTCTGGGCTGCGGAGCGGCGCGGAGCATCGCGGGGGCGTCCCCTCTGTATTGCGCCAGGCCAGGCTCCGTAGTCCCCGGGTACCCTGAGGGATTCCCCGGTGTGTCCCCCGGCCGGGACGAGTGAGCAGAGGGGGGCAGCCCTCTCCCCACCTCAGCGACTTGCGGCCCCGACAGCACCGGGCGGCCTCGGCTGCTGGTCGTGCTGTTGTTATTGTTACTGCTGTTGATGAGGGGGATGTTATTAATTATTTAGACNGTGTGTCGGTTTTTGTTTTCTTTTCCAAAGCTGAGGGTCTGGTCTGTTTTCCTGAAGAAGCCACTATCTGTAACAGCACCGAGTTAGGAGGCTGCTTGGGGGTTATTTTCGGCGAGGCAAATTTCCAGTGGGAACGAGTCTGTTTACAGGGCGGTAGGGGTGCTCCCCACACACAATCCTGCCAAGACAGACTCGTGAGCGACAGAGTTATCCCGCAGCTCTGTATTCCCGCTCTCCCCCGGCAGTTTGCCCCTGGACGTGGGCCGGGCGCCCTTTTGGGGCAGCTCGGGACCGGGCTCGGCTCGTTGCCCCCCCACCGCTCACAGAGTCTTACG
>VZRU01006763.1:101403-114288 GCA_013398155.1 Pedionomus torquatus | reverse complement strand
AAAAAAAGAGAGAGAGAGAAATTATCCATTGAGGTAACAGAGAGAACCTCTTTTCCCCTAAATTACTTCCTGATACCTGGACTGAATCCACAACCAAGATGTATCTGCTATTCTCCTGGAGCTCCACAGCTGTGGGCTCTTCTCTGGCCATGAAGGAAAAAAAGGCACTCAGAAGCACGCTAAAGAAATAGAAAAGCTAATGAGAGAAGGGAAAAAAAGTTCAGAAAAAGGAACAATTTATTCCACTATTATTTGGAAAAGCTACTGTACTGATGGAGTGGCAGGAGAGGTGGTTTTAACAGTAGATACAAATCTGGAAAACACCAGAGAACATGAGTTTGTGTGGACAGACCCATCCACGAGGTGAGTCTTTGCCTTTGGAAACTGAGCTTTTCTCTGGCCAGGGGCTGAGTGAGGGACATGGGCTCTGCAGCTTGTCTCCAGCCATGGGTATGCTCCACCACTGACCTTCACCTTCCCAGCTTGGTTGCGAACCTGCCTGGTCACTCAGGACGTACCTGGTGACGTGGCTGATGGCCATCATTTTCTCTGTGCAGGGAGTCTAGATGGCTAGTTTAGGCTGTCAAATGTTGTTATCTCAGTTAGAAAAGAGATTAAAATGATAAATATCTGTCATTCATTGGCATATTAGATGTTACACGCACTGTAAAGGAACGCTGTAAAAGTTACATTGTAAAAGGAACCAGAAGCTGAGTTTAGAATTTTATGTGAGAGCAAGAGAGTATCTTGATCTGAAATAGTTATTTCTGTTGAAATGAGAAACTAACGTCAAGATGAATGTGTGCTGCATTCCCAAACCTTCCCTGAAGAAGCATGAACTTTACAGATTTATTGGCCTGTCTGGAAATACTCAGCAGCATTCACTTAGGTCATTATCCCACATAAACCGGTCCAGGTACAGACTTCTAATTACCTTTAAAAATAATAAAGTGTCTAAAACATAATTTCTTGGCATTTTCAATTGCATTTTTTCCCTATACTGCAGACATAAAGTGATCGCTGTGGCTCTCAGCTGATGCCTGAGAAGCACCAATGAAAACAGAGACATCAAATATTGAGAAGTCTCTCATTTGTACATTATGTCTGCAAAAGAACAGCTTTCTTCAATTAAGCAGTGAGTTGTTGTTTCATCTCTCCTTTCCTGTCCCAGGGTAAAGTTCTCAGCAAGACTAGAGTTTTCCATTTAGCAGACACATCAGCCTGCCTACACTGTATTTTAATAGTCTTACAATTATTTTGCCTCCCAATGAACACACATTTGCATTTTGTAGCGTGCACTCTGATTCCCAAACACATTTCAGAAAAATTACATACCAAAGAGATATTCTAGAGTACATTTCAGTTGACTTTTCCTTAAAGTAACAGTTATTAGCGATAAAAGTTTCTGCTTTTTTGAATATCATCATCTAACATTAACAGCAATAAGCAACAATTTGAGGCATAGAATGTGGCTAATCAGATTGAAATTAAAGCACTCGGTCATTTAATTAAATATTCAAGCAAGTCACCTTAGGCAGAAAGACAGTCTGGATCACCTGAAGAAAGCTGGGCTGACACCATCTACAGACCTGCTCCTCCTCAGCTCTCTGAGCTAGGCCCACTAGCATTTGGTAACAATACTGGAGGTTAGAAACATTTCAAAAGCTCTGTTTTTTCCTTTTTTTTTTTTTTTTTTTTTTTTTATCCTGACTTTTATGACCACCATGGAAATGTTTTAGGTAAATAGCAAGGCTATCTCCTGGTCCCTGAGAAGAAACCAGCGCCCTTGCCTTTATGCAAGTGCATTAATTAGGGCTGGCTGTCTCCAGAGTAAAAGGTCTGCAGAGGACAAAGAGGAAAAAGGGCAGAATACTGATGCAGGAGAGGGGACATCAGTTCATAGCTTACACTCCTGTGAAATGTGTGATCTTTTGTTGTTGATTCTGAGAAGTAGAATAGACTTGGCATTTATTAACCGAGGGGTTGATCAAACACTGGAACAGGCTTCCTCAAGAGGTGGTCAATGACCCAAGACTGTCAGTGTTTAAGAGGCTTGGACTCATAGTGCCCTCAAGAACATGTGTTAACTTTTGGTCAGCCCTGAACAGGTCAGGCAGTTGGACCAGATGACCACTGTAGGTCCCTTCCAACTGAAATCCTATTCTATTCTATTCTATTCTATTCTATTCTATTCTATTCTATTCTATTCTATTCTATTCTATTCTGAGTTGAAGGACTTTATGCATTAAAATTCTCTTCAGACTTGCCTACAAATTGACCCTGCTAGGTCCTCTCTTAAACGCTTATTCTGGCTGTTGGACAGGGAAGTTGGTTTCTCGGCCCAAGCCAGGACACAAGCTGGTTTCTCTCTGCTGCGTGAGACTGCCCAGGGCTGGGCAGAGCTTGTCCGTGGAGGTTTAGCCCAAGGCAGCATGTCCCGTGTCCTTGGTGCTGTCTTTAGGACTGGCACAGCAGCAGAACACAGCACGAGTTTTGTTCTCACCCTCCTGCTTGCCAAGGGTGCTGAGATCCACTACCCAGCTGCTCCCACCCCACTGCTTTGCCTTTTCAGAGCAACGATTCCCAACATCACACAGCGGCAATTCTGGGGCCATAACATTGACTTTATCAGATTCACATGGGAAAAAAATCTGGGGGGGGGAAGGAAAAAAGGGGTAAACAAATCAGTTTATTACAAACACGACCAAGCAATCAGAACTGGATCAGAGTGCTTGCCAGCGCTGGGGCTTTCAGTCCAAATCTCAATGGCAGCAGAGGTAGGGAAGGCCCTTCAGAGAAATCCGTTGCCTTTCAAGTTGTTTGATGTTTCCCAGCTGCACTCCGCTTTTACAAAGCAGACTTTCTCACATCAACAATCAAATTTGTCGTCTGAGGAGGGAGCGAAGCAATTCCCACTTCCCATTCCCCTAAACGCTCATCTTTTTTTAAACAGGTTTATTCTGTCTGCTTTCACGATGAAAAATGTTCAGAGTAAGAACAGCATGGAGCGATTTATAGCACGTTGGCTGAGCTCTTTTCTCAGATCAAGTCCGCGGTACGTTCCCCCCACCTCCCTCCCCAGGAGGGAAGGGGCTGATCTCACACGGGGTCGCACAAGATGCTCTTGTGTGTTACCGACATCATCGAGACCAGCCGAGTTCAGAGCCCAGACGTGCCAGACAGCCCTGGTCCTGCCCTGTGGGGCGGTTCTCCGGGGGAAACCCCAGAATATGACGGGTCTTGCTACACCAGTAGGAAGGCAGAAGAGTGGCCAGTTTCGCTGGAAGGAGTCTCGCAGACCAAGGTTCTGGCCCTGTGTGCTTATTGCCTGGCTCTAATGGCTGTGAAGTCTGCTCACACCTGCAAGTTCTGACTTTTCAGACTGGCTGGATCACATGTTTTCAGTCCACGTGCAGTCAGTTGTATACAAGCCCTAGGGCAGGGAAGCATTCAGACTCTCAGGTGACATTATCGGTTTTCTTACATGCTTTTTTGGTTTGTTTTTTTTTTTTTGGTATGCAGCTCTATTCATGTTTACAAATAGCATACAACATAGAAAAAGTGCATATTGCTCACTCTTCTAACCTACCTGGTGAGTGAGAAAGTGTCATTCATTGCAGGAGGAGACTGCCTGAGACCTTCTCCCCAGGTGGACAAAATAGCCCGTGTTATGTCCGTGGCAACCTCTCCAACATGTTCAGCTGGTCCTCAAAAAAATATTTCGGAGAGACTGGATAAATATCACAATGTGAGATCACTCTACACATTTCACTTAACTTGTCCTTGTATCCCACTGCTTCAGGGCTGCAATTTCTTGTCCAGAACTGCTTATAGTAGCATCTATCTTTTGACAGCAGAGGATTGAAATCCTCTGTAGTAAGGAGTGTGTGGGTTTTCACATGCTGTATCCACTTTGTGCACAGTTTGCAGGCACTTTAATATCAGTTATTGAAGACAGAGAAGCAGGCTCTGCCTACTGTGTGAAAAGCTTTTACAAAAAAAACTTGGATCAAATTTGTTGAGGGGTGTTTTTTATAGCACCGAATATCCATAATTTTAGTCCAATACATTTTAAATAATACTTTTTACACCTGCCATATGAACTACTGCCTCAGAATAATCCCACCAGTTTGGAAACACAATGCAGCCTTTAACTTGTCTCCTAAATTGCACATAGTCATTCCCCAAATCCTATTTTTAACAGGAGGGCTGCCTTGAAAGCTGTGGAAAGTACCTAAGCCTCAGAACAAGATAAATAGTAATGCCCATTACTGCTGCCGTACAACATTCCCCAACTGGAGTGTGGGCTCTTCACCACTATGTTGTTTAGAAAGCACTCCTAAATAATATAAACCAGCTGTATGCATGCATGCCTGGTGATGTGCAGATGGGTGTTTGTCTGAACCCTGGGATTCCAAATTCAACTGCTTTCAGCCAAGTGAAGAATTCATTAAAATAGAGCAACATTTAATTTTGGAAAACAAGGCAAATTTCAAGCTTACGGCAAATGAAGAGGTGGAGGATGCTTTCAGCTGTGAATGTTTGCATGTGTTTAGTTGCAAGAAACAAGCCCGGTCAAGGACAGCCTGCACACATGGCCTTTCAAGAGCTAGGGCATAAGAGACGAATTGAGAAGGAAGAAAAATGTTCATTACAGCTGAAGTCAGTCAAGGGAATAAGAGTTCCATTTGTTAAACCAAGCAGACAGTGGTCACTTAGCAAATAGCTGCCATTTAAGCTCAAATCTCTACTTTGGGGAGCACTTTTGGATGTTACCTATTGTAGCTGTGACTATCCTGGTGTCACTGTTATCTCTCTATCAGAATTTCTATTTGCATTGCCCCTCAATTTATTCTGTCAGGTATGTCTGCACTGCTTTTGCATGGCACTTATTCAATCCCCTCCAAAGCATTCAAATCCTGCACATCAAAGCTTCCAACAGGCAAATCCAGTTACTTCCAACCAGTGTTTATGTAACTAGATTTTGTAGTGGGTTCAATGTGCAGAAAAGGTAGAAGATATTTTCAATGAATAAATTGAGAGGGATTTAGGTGCTTTGTATTTCTTTGAAATTCAGTAGGCGTGCTGTGTAATGCTTTCTCCATGAGCTTCCCAAATGTGCCAGGAGCAATGCACAGGCTGAAAACCATCATTTCAAGGTGCCACAGGCTTTGTTCTGCTCCAAAGGCAGATTTCCCCCCATCCTCAAGATTCATTTCCATTTGCAAAGTTTAAAATCTAACATAGAAAAACTAAAACCCAACCTGCTACAGTCTCCAGAGAGACATATGCCTGTGCTAACGGATAAGAATCTCAGAAGTGCCTTAATCTGGTTTACTGCCATCTGTTTCTCCCCAGTATCATTTTCTGGCTGAACCAGTGCAGTACAACTCATATTGAGCAAAGTCATATCCGTGTTAGAGTAGGAAAGCATCTCCTGGTTCCCAGTTGAAACGTCTGTTGGACCACCTACTGAGGAACTTTCACAAGTGCTGGTCGACACTTCAGCAGTGTTTAACAGCCGTGCTGAGAGCTCACCTTCGCCTTAACCCCGCTTCTTCTCCCACCCACCTGATTTAACCTGCTAGCCAACATTCAGGGCTCATGGTCACAGTTCTCCTGTCTGCCATTTGCCATGGACATCCAGCCCATGTGGAAGGCTCTGCCCTATGTTTGGAGAGATTCAAACGCATCTTCCCTTCAGGGGAGGTGTAGCTTCAGGATGGTGCAGCTTCTTCTGCAGAAAACTTTTTCCCTGACAACCAGCCAGGTCACATCTCAAAATGCAAATGCCACAGACAAACCTATGGGGCATTTCTCAGATTCCCCCATATCCGCCTGAACAAAATGGGCCCCAAAAACCTACTCAGCCATTCAGCAGAATGAGGCTCCTTGCTTGAAGTCCTCCAGCCCAGCTCCATCTCTTTTGGGGTGGTAGCCTCCATCCTTTCACCTCACCTGAGGACACCACAGAGGTGTCCACCCATCTGATGCATTCGCTGACCTCCACAGCTCATTTCGTCTCAGAAATGGCTCGTCCAGGATCCAGCATACCATTCCCATCACACATCTGATCATGAAAGTAGCCAAATTCCTGTTGTTGTTGTTAACCTGTCCAGATCAAAACCAGTCATGGATAGATGATGTTTCTACCTCCAACATTAGCTTCTTCAGTTCAGTGTCCCTGTTTCACAGAATGGGGGAGTGATTTCAGTTTCAACCTGATTTCTCCTGGGTAGCCTTACATTTGTGGTAGACTTTTTTCTTGCCAGTTTTTCCACTGTGCCTGCAGTTAACTGAACTGCTTTCCTTATTTTTTCCATAATCACTGATTTCCCTGGTATTACAAACTGGATTTATGACTTTTTCTAAGCATTCAGTAATGTCATGAGCCAGCTGAGGATCACTTTTGTCCTCATGCATATTAAACCCAGCTGCACAAAGAGCTCATGCTCTACCAACTGCTTGTTTTCTAACAAAAGTCAGAATAAGAAAAGGGAAAGAAGTTTCTCTCTCTGTGTTTCCCCCAAATGCTGTGAGATCCCATTTTGTTTGAATGGGAATGGGGAGAGGTTGTAGGAAACCCAACCTGACTTCTGATTGCTGGAGGCCCTTTCCGACTCAAAGTTTTCTCTAGCTCCACAGAGCTGCTGTAAATGTCACATCTCTACCAATTACACCAACTGGCCCAACTGCATTGCCAAGCCTCTGGCTCACGCTGAGTCCTTTCTGCTGATGAATTTTTGGCTTCTGGGCTGCCCTGCACATCTGTCAGCAAATCCCAGGTCACCTAATATTTCTCTGCTTTCCACTATTTCACTGGCAAATTTCTATAGCAGGTTGTGGGTAGTTTATGTTTTTGAGCTGGTTCATGGTTCCAAAACAGGGAGATTTGCAGATGGGCTCCCAACACATGCAGATGTTCAGCAGTTGCTGTTCGCAGAAAGATGCTGCCTAGCTGTTTAGTGCTTCCGAGAAAACTGACACCTCTGGTGAGAGGACATCTGGTTTTATCTCCTTTGGCAAAATTTTGGGGCCTTAAATCCTTTTTGTCACCTCCTCATTTGTGACCCTTTCTGTTTCATACTCTGCTTAGGCCAGCCCACAATTCTCCTTAAAAAGCTGGCTACCTCTGCTGTCTTACACATCATCTCTTTTTATTTTAGTCATATATAAATTAGGGGTTCTGCGAGGTGTTCCAGTTTCAAGGCAGGAGAGGCAAAGCCATCTATCCTTGACGTCACTGTGTTTGTGCACAGAGACATGCAGAGCACTGCTTTGCTAAGCGTAGGATCGACCCAACAACCACAAAGCATTTCATGATTAGCAATTCAGCCAGCACTTGGTCCCAAACTTCAGTCTCAAAGGCATACGGGATGACAGGAGACATTGAAGCTTTCTTCACTACCTGCATCTCCTCCCATCAACCACTCTTGCTCCTTCAAATGCTTCCATGCTCTGCAAATCTCTTCCCAAACTGCTGGCACTCTCCTGAGAAATTTAACATTTGCCTTTATGAGTACAAGCTCCTGCTTAATTGTCTGTAACACCGCCTCACATTAAAGGTGCTGATTAAACATCTCTCTTCAAGTGAGCTTTATTCCACCATAGAAAAAAAATCACCCCCACGCCCGCATCGTACCACTGCCGCAGTCCGTGACCTTGACTTTCCTCCCTGGAGAAGCCAATCCTTAGTCATCCCTCTAACAACATTCTTGGATTTATCCCTTTGTTCACAGCTGCCTTCTGCTGAAACCCTTCAGCTACTATGACACCGGGGGAAAAATAACAACAATGTGAGCAGAAACGGGCAAGGGACAGAGTTAGGGTAAAGCTGTATTATTTTATGGTGTAATATATGTAACAGCTGTAGCAAACCTGACTTCTGGTGGTGGTACTTTTGGCGTTAAGCATCCCACAGGGAAATATCTGACCCCCCCAAAATTAAATACTTGAGCAAGCTCTGATTGCTTTCCTCCAAAGAAAAATCACAAATATATTATTGAAGTTTGCAGCCCTCTCTGCAGTGATTCCTCCCCAACATACATCTGCAGCAATGGAGGAAGACCTGTTTGCCATCTCTGCAGAGCTCACAGAATGCCCAGGTTTGATTTCACTTCCACTTACAGCCCAGTTCACTGTACCTGGATCACTTATGCAACGAGCTTTCTTTTCTTTGCTGCCCTGGCCTAGGATGAAAGGACTGTTGCAACAGATGATACCAAATGATTCAGGAACCTCAGAGCCATCGTATCACACCACCTTTCTGCCAGAGCTACTCACTTTGATCTCACTTCATTGGCAAAAATCCCCAAAACTGAGAGTCAAAGGATAAAAAGCTTGATTTCCTGCCCTCCATGGAACAACATTCCTACTTGAAGTTGTGAAGTGCACCAGGTAGAACTGGTAAGGCTTGTTTTTCCTCTGGCTGATCTTTGTGTTAGTATCAACTCTTGCTGAATTATCTGACCAGTTGACCTCCTACAATACTGTGAAGGAGAGCCCTTCCCTTTCTGATGGTAATGTGGCAGGCACCAAGCAGCCTCTGCTCACACTGGTGATGCTCAAGATGTGTTTTTGATGTACAGACCATTTTTAAAGTGATTTCTTTCTCTGTGTCTTAGGTTGGAAAAGCAGGTCCACCCACACAGACCATGCTGATGAGGGAAGAACGGCCTGGGCAGTCAACAGAGAAAAGAATTTTTGGGGAGAGAGGGTTTTAGGATTTGCCTGGCATTTTACAATGTATGACCCCAAACATACCCTGAACCCATAAATATGTCTTCTGAAGGCCTGAGTGTATGTGCCTCCTGTGTGTGGCAAGGTGAGATGGCCAGCGGTTGCTCAAAGCTGCCATTCACCTAGATGACAAGTGAGGTGGCTTTTGCACAGCCAGAAAATGGTAGATTTTCTGTTTCACATGGTCACACCGAGGGTCCTTCTCTGCCTGTGCAGAGCTGTTACTCACCACCACACCGGGACAAGCCACAGGGTCCTGGATCCAAACAGCATCTGGGTTGTGGGGATGACAATGCTTTGTGATCAATGGATGGAGCTGGAGAATGAATTGGTAGGGAAAACCTCCACAAACTTATTATTTTTTAAAAAAGAATGAGTCAAAATGCTTTGTTTTGCCATGTTCAAAATGTCACATTTCTATTTTGCAGTTTTAAATGACACATAAATTTTACTTCAACTTCATTACAGACACCTTAAGAAGTTAATGAAGCTGTTGTTAGTCTTTTGTCTCTAGACAGTTTTCAGTGGTTTTGTTCATCTTGACATTATTTTTCTCCAAATCCTCGGTGGATCTAATGAACTAGCTCACCAAACGCGATTAGAAAGCTGTTCACTGACTGGGCTTTTGTCATGACAGACCTCAGCATGAGATCAAAGGACATCAAGCTCAGGACTTCCATGTGTCAACAGAAGGCCAGTTTGACTGCGGGTCCGAGCATCACAATTCTGAACTACCTCAAGTAGCCAAAAATCATAGCAGTGACTTAAAATTATTTTTTAAAATCAAGAACCATCTTCATATTTGGCACATGGTTCATGATGGGCCAACTTAGACCAGTCTAGTGCTATATACAGGAACTGAAGTTTACAGAACTGCAAAATGTATATACCAACCAATTTTAATCTATTTTGGTTGCAGGTGGCTTCTCCTTTCTGAATTTTAGTCTATATTTTGACATGTGAAGCTTTCATTTGTCTGTTAAGGTGAGTATTTTTCCAAGAGGTAGAGAGAAGAAGTCATTTGTACGCTCCCACTACTTCAGGATCTGGAGCTCTAGAAACACTGAATGTTGTGGGGCTTAGAGAAAAAAATGGAGATCTGGACACTGGTTGTGATCTCCTCATACAAATAGCTAACATTGCATCTTTTTTGTTGGCTGAGAGCCAAGCATTTTGTAGCTCTACCATAAAGTACACAGTATGTTCAGTTGTGCAGGAAACTCATTCAGCTGAAATATATGTAGCCATTAGTACAGTTTTCATCAAGATGAATTTTTTTTAACCACTGAAAATCCCTTTGATAAGTTTTAGCAAACTAAAAAACACATTGCAGGAACAAGCTGTCTATACAAAGCTAACGCCTTGCAGAACCAAGGGACTCATCCCCAGTATCAAGGCAACCTGTGGAAGAGCAAATACAAGCTCTCACTGAACCTCAAAAGGAACTGTAGTTCTTGTATTCAAGAGTAGAGAGTGAACTCTCAACAATATTGGCAACTGGGAGATTTAGAAGAACAACTTAGCTCAGCCTCCCTCTCTACAAACTGTGGAAGCTAAACCATATTTATGACCGCAGTGTTCCAGGGATGCTGTTAATTGGTACCCGAAATAGATGCATTGCATAGACTTGGCATTATGAACCACAACCCTGCAAAGGCCAGGTGCAGCACAGCCAGTGCTACAGACATTCAAACAGCCCCCAGAGCTGAAGAAGTTCCCTGAGTTACAGCTGAAAAACACAGAAGTGCAAGCCCCACCCCACCCCCCAAAAAAACCCCAGCCAAACCCAAAAACATAGAAGAGGACTCACCAGGTCAAAAGCTAGCAGAAGAAATAGAAGCTAGGGAGAAATAAGAATTAAATTCCAAAAGCGTAGAGTGAAAAAGCAGTGTTTGGGCATCCTTGTGTAGAAACCAAGCAATGAGTGATGACTATTTGACTGTTCTGGCCATAGAAATTTACCAGTTTTGTCTCACTAGACACTGATACTAACTGCTGTTCACCTTGAGCTAAAGAAGAAGAGCAAGTTGGTGGAAGGAAGGTATTCAGTGACTTAATGAAAGTGTTTAAGAAGGACAGAGTGAGGCCCCTGTAATGGGAAGCACCTAGGAAAAGCAATCTTGCAGTTGGTGAGGAGCTGGTGGAGAAAGCCTGGGTGGAAGGAAGCCATGCACAGCCTTGCTCTGGCTAAGGAGATTGTGATAAAGGAATGGAGACATCTGGACAGCTGGTGGCAGTCAAAGATTCTTGTTATTTCTAGAGAGGACAATCCATCAAAACAGTAGCTCAAGTTCTTCTCACTTTTGGTCAACAACATGGACAGCACGTGCAAGATTCACCCATCCCACATCCCCCAGCCTGGGATGTAGGACTCACTCAACTGAGAGTGCTGTATTTACCACTAAACCTCTCTAATGCTGCTCCTTCCTGCACCTAACAAGGAAAACACCTCCCTGTGGGACCAGCTGAGACTGGTCCACCCCAGTTCCTGAGATTTCTGTGCAGGCACTGTGATGAATGGTAGGTCACCATGACCCTGAGACTTCCTACAGAGAGAACAAAATAAGTTCCAAATTTTGCAAAATGAAATGCCTCTTACTATTTAAAACCTTGTTCATATTTTAGGAAAAAAAAAAAGAAAATAAAATAGGCACCTTACATTTGAGTTGAAGCGCTCCTCCTGTGCGTTGCTCTAGACCTTGACCCCACCACTTGCAAAACTGCAAGCACCCTGCAAACCCTAAGCTCAGGGACAATATGTTTTGAGCAGTCACACAGGCTACCTGTTGAAAGTGAAAAAGCCACACAAGCCTGGAAGACATTAGCACTTAATTCTTCTGTTAATCAACACCTGCTGTTCTACCAGCACATAAAATCCTTGAGAGCCACACCTCCCCAAAAGCACCCTGTGCTACTTGCTGAGCCATAGCACTGAGTTGTGCTGGTGTGTGCTACACAGCTGGGCAAATAACCCAGCTAATTTGAGCCAGCCATGAAAATATATAGTGTCCAATGAGACTGAAGTGAAGTCCTGCTGAAAACTGTTGATGACACCCATCTCTTGATTTCCCACAAACCTCTGAGCTTCCTGCCCTTGGTTGCACACAGCAGAAGGGACGTGCAGAACTCAATACAGCTAAGGGGTATTAGCCCCAGCAAAGCCCTAGAGAAGGGTTTTGGTCAACAACATTAAGCCTTGCAGACAGTGACCATCATTGTCCTGATTGACCATTGACCATCTGCTCTGACCTTTCAGCTTGCTGCACAGCACTTTGCCACTTCCTCTTCTTGACTAAAACACTGTCATAGTAAAGGGGTCCCAAAAAAAAAAAAAAAGCCTTGCAGACTAAGAAGTCTCACTTCAGGAAAACAGACGAGAGACCCTGGAGTTTTTACGAGTGAAACCCAGACCATAACACGTGATTTCATATTAAAAGCATGTTGCCATCAACCATACCGTGGGAACTGAGTGCAAAGCCAAAGCTATCAGCTGCCTAACTGTCTGCCCAGGGTTGGCCAACTATGTTACCCTGGCGGTGTCTTTGAGGAGCAGACCGTGCAACCATCAGAGGTGCACTCAGGACCATTAGTTTCCAGACAGCAGCAGCACAAAAACACTGATCAGGAAAGAGTTTTCCTCTGGAGATTCAGCCAACTCAGTCCCAGAGTCAGGTCTGCCCAGATCTCCATTTGAAAGCCAACTTTTTTTTCAGGAGCTCATCTACACCTCATGCCAAATACACAGCACTGCTCCTTCCCAGTCCCATTGGTGTCTTGAGTTCAGAAATGTACCTAAGGACAGTGAAACTTGTTTTGACAAGAACTCTGAGACTTGTTTCTCAGTGTTCTTGTTCCTCTTGCCAGCCCCATCTGTGAGGAGCTGCAGGTCTGGAGAGTGAGGTTACAGCTGCTTCTTCTAAAATGACAAACAAAATTGCATGCCATTGAATGTCACACAGATCCAAGTGTGTCATTATGTGTATTCACCTACCATCTCTGCTCAAGAAAAGGCTGTGAAAAGGCTTTATAGCTCTAAACTGGAAGAAATGAGGAATCTCATCAGAGTAAATTCTTTGGTCCCCTTCTGCATTCAGCAGGTGGTCTCTTCCCATTACAGGGAAGGGAAGGGAAGGGAAGGGAAGGGAA